>DF360524.1:1626-59989 GCA_000787875.1 Solanum virginianum
ATTCTAGATAAGAAAATATATGAAAAATAAAATTGCTAATTGTTTGCTCTTAAATCAAGGTTTGACCTTTTTCCCCCTAATTTTGACCCCCTGAACAAGATTTTTAAGTTGGATTTTCGATAGCGCAAATGGATTTTGAGATACATTGAATTTAAAATTCTAGGCATTTTGAGGCACATTTTTGGGCACTTTTTTGGGTCATCTCAATATCTCCCCCTTGGAAATATTCATTCCCAAATGTAAAAGAGATGCATAAGATAAGAGTGATCATAAAAAAATAAGTCCCCGACAACAATACAATAGTACATTTTAAACACCATTTTTAAAATCTCAACATAAGTTTAAAATCGTCATAAACTTGCCAACTTAAACATAAATGCATATGAATGATATAGAGGCTGAAATACAAGACTTGAAATCACATAGGAGACTTAGAATAAGTACCTTAAGCTTGAGTGGAGTGAAAAAGATAAGGATACCTCTTTTGCATGTCCGCTTCGGCCTCCCAAGTTGCATTTTTAATTTGTTTGGGTTAAAGATACCTCCTTAACTCAGACTTAATTCATAATTGGAATTGGAAACCCTTAAATACCACACATGCTCCTCCCTGCTATATTAATAGATCAAAATGTCATCAATGAAGACCATAACAAAGGAATACTTTCCTATCAAAAATCTGAATTGGTGACTCCTCATAAATCAACTTATCCTCAACAACACCCACAAAATCAAGAGGCACAATAGCATTAGGATCACTAAAACATTTTCTCAATATAGAGATATGGAACACCGAATGACCTAAATTCAATTCACTAGACAACTTCAATTCATAAGCCCCATTGCAAACTCTCCTCAAGACCTCATAAGGACCAGCATATTTGGACTCAACTTCCCCTTTTTACCAAAATGGACCACACCTTTCATTGGAGAAACTTTCAAATAGACCCAATCACCCACTTTGAATTAAAGGTCTCTCCTTCTATACCAAAATGGACCACACCTTTCATTGGAGAAACTTTCAAATAGACCCAATCACCCACTTTGAATTAAAGGTCTCTTCTCCTCACATCGGCATAAGATTTTTGATGACTTTGGCCTTTTTTCAACCTTTCCCTTATCATTCTAACATTCTCAAGAGCCTCTATAACTAGATCTGGTCCCAATAACGCTGTCTCTCCAACTTCAAATCAACCAACTGGTGATCTACAATGTCTTCCATAAAGAGCCTTAAAAGAAGTCATATCGATGCTAGAGTGGTAGATACTGTTGTAGGCAAACTCAATCAAAGGAAGATAGTCATCCCAACTACCCCTCAACTCCAATACATATGTTCTAAGAATATCTTCATAGGTTTGAATTGTTCTTTTGGCTTAGCCATCCGTATGGGGGTGAAAGGTCGTACTAGGGTGAACTTTTGTACCAAAACACCTTTGGAAAGACCTCCAAAAGTGTGAAGTGAATTGTGAACCACGATCCGATAGTAAGGTCGTAATAAGGTGAAATTTTATACCAAACCCCTTTGAAAAGACCTCCAAAAGTGTGAAGAGAATTGTAAACCACCATTCGGTATGATGGAAAAGGAACCCCATACAACCTCACTAATTCATGGATGTACAACCTTGCATACTCTTCAGCCCCTAATGTAGTCTTAATCGGTAGAAAGTGGGCCGATTTTATCATCCTATCAACCACAACCCATATGGAATCAAAACCCTTCCTAGTCTTGGGCAACACAACAACAAAATCAATATTAATCAGCTCCCACTTTCAAGTAGGAATCTCTATGTCATGGGTTAGGCCACCCAACCTTTGATGTTTGGCTTTGACTTGTTGACAAATATGGCAACTGGAAGCTAATTTAGCAATGTCCCTCTTCATGCCTCCCCATCAATACACATCTTTCAAGTCTCAATACATTTTGGTGGAACCAGGGTAGATAGAATAAGAAGAATTATAGGCCTCATAAAGGATCTTCTACCTCAAACAATCAACACAAGGCACACACAACCTACCTTGGTACCTAAGGGAACCATCTCCCCCTTGGTAGAAAACCTCTACTTTGCCCTCTTTCACCAAGGCCTTCAATCCAAGAAATGAGGAGTCAAAATCTTGTTTTGCTATCAACCTCTACTTTACCATCTTTCACCAAGGCCTTCATTTCAAGCTAGGAGGAGTCAAGATCTTGTTTCGCTATCACTTCATCAAATAATGAAGACATAGACCCATCAACAACCACCATACTGTCATCACCAACCTCTTCCAACCTAACCCCCTATCTAACCAATTGATGCACCTCCTTAGCCATCTCCTTACCACCACCATCAACATGGGCTAAGCTACCCATAGACACCCTACTTAAAGCATCCGCCGCCACATTTGCCTTACCTAGATGATAGTGCACACTTATATTATAGTCTTTAAGAAGTTCTTACCATTTCTTGCCTCAAGATGAGATCTTTTTGAGTGAAGACATATTGGAGGCTCGTATGATCGAAGAACATATCCACATATACCCATACAAGTAGTGACACCAAATCTTTAATGCAAACACAATGGCGGCTAACTATAGATCATGGGTACGGTAGTTCCTTTCATATACCTTGAGTTAACTTACAGCATAAGCTATGACCTTACCATTTTGCACCAACACACAATCCAAACCAACCCGAGAAGCATCACAATACACCACAAATCCCTCAAGCCCATCCAATAGTGACAACATAGGAGTAGAAAAAAGCTTATCTTTCAATGTTTGGAAGCTCCTCTCACATACATAGATCCACACAAACTTAACCTTTTTTTGAGTCAATTTTGTCATAGGGTAAGCAATGAAGGATAACCCATTTATAAACCTTCTATAATAACCTGCTAGGCCCAAGAAACTCCTCATATCCGACGGGGTCAATGGTCTAGGACAATTTCTAATCACATCAGTTTTCTTAGGAACAACTTTTATACCATCCCCGACACCACATGATACAAGAATGCAACCTCCTTCAATAAAAATTCACACTTGTCATATTTGGAATACAATTTCTCCTCCCTCGATCTTTGTAACACAACCCTTAAATACCACACATGCTCCTCCCTGCTATATTAATAGATCAAAATGTCATCAATGAAGACCATAACAAAGGAATTAAGGTAAGGTTTGAAGACCCTATTCATTAGATCCATGAAGATGGCTGGTGCATTAGTCAACCCAAACGACATCACAACAAACTTATAATGCCTATATCTTATCTAGAAGGTCATCTTGGGAATATCACACTCCCTCACCCTTACTTGATAATACTTGGATCGAAGATCAATCTTAGAGAAGAAGCTAGCCCCTTGCAATTGGTCCAGCAAATCATTAATCCTTGGAAGAGGATACCTATTCTTGATGGTGACCCTATTGAGTTGCTGGTAGTCAATGCACATTCTAAGGGACCCATCCTTCTTTTCCACAAACAACACCGGAGTACCCCAAGGTGATTAGATAGGTCTAATAAATCCCTTCTCCAACAAATCTTTTAATTTTCCTTTAACTACTTAAACTCTGCTGGGGCCATACGGTAAGACAGAATTGAGATAGTTGAGTATCGGGGAGGAGGTCTATGCGTAAATCTATTTCCCTTTCAGGAGGAACATCGGGAAGGTCATTTGGAAAGATATCAAGAAACTCATTTACAACCGAAACTGACTCTATGAAAGGTGCTTTAGACTCCACATCTCTAACCCTCACAGGATGAGAAGGGCACCCCTTAGAGATCAACTACTTTAATACATGAAATGAATCTACCCTTGACCACTACATATTGACTTTACCACTCAAGAATGAGTTCATTAGGGAATTGAAACTTGGCATTACATGTTCTATAATCAATAGAAGCACAGTGGGCATGCAATCAATCCATCCCAAGAATGACATCAAAATCAACCATGTCTAATTCAACAAGATCACAAGGCAACAACTTATTCAAAATGCAAATAGGACAACTACTCTAAACTTTCCTAGAACTAATAGAGGAAGTAATAGGAGTAGACACTTCATATGAATCATACAACAAATCAGGGTAAACATGGAACTTTTTTGTAACAAAAGGAGTAACAAAGGAAAGAGTGGCACCCGGATCAATCAAAGCATATACATCAAAGTCAATGATTTTTAACATATCGGTAACAACATTAAGAACCTCACCAACCCCTTTCCTCCCATGTAGTGCATAAAATCGGTTGTGCTTTAGGGCACCACCTTGAGGACAACCTCTACCTAATGGGACCGCATTCGCGCTCCGACCTTTGCCACAGTTTCTTGGACAATCCACCTTCTTGTGACCAATTTTACCATATTCAATGCATACATTAGAACCTTTCAAACATGGGCCTCCATGGCTCCTTCCACATTTAGGGCACACAATAATAGGATCCACCCCACCAACATCTTGAGGCCTAAGGAAGTCATCGGCAAATCCCCTATTAGTATCATGAGAAAACCCTTGGCCTTGATAAAATTTAGCACCCTTTTGGAATTTACCCACAAATCAGGCCCTTTTCAGCCTCATGCCCCCTTCTCTTCCTCAATTTTTCCTCCTCCATTTGCTTGGCATAGGTCATCAACCGAGATAAGTCTATGTCACTAATTAGCATGGCGGATCTTCATTCTTCACTTATCAATTCAGAGACCCCCATCACGAACTAATTCATCTGAGATCTAGGATCGACAACCAAATGAGGAGCATACTTTGAAAGTTGATTAAACTTGAGGGCGTACTCTTACACACTCATAGCACCTTATTTCAAGTTCATGAACTCTACCATCTTAGCTTTCGTAAGCTCAAGAGGGAAAAACCAATTAAGAAAAGCCAATTTGAATTCCTCCCAAAGCATAACATTACCAATTCCCTTCTCTCTCTTTCATTGATCATACCATATTTGGGATACCCCTTTGAGTTGGTACGCCGCCAACTCCACCTTTTCTTTTGGCCCAATACCCATGATATTCAAGATCTTGTAGACCTCATTAATAAACTCCTATGGATCTTCATCTACCTTTGACCCATAGAAAACTAGAGGATTCATCCCCATGAAGTCTCTTACCTTAGCTGTTGGAGTAGTAGCATGAAGAGCTTGTGCCACTTGATTTACTTGGTTGGCCACCACTTGGGCAAGCATACTAAGAGCATTTTGGAGCTCGACATTGGTAGGTTTCTCCTCGAGAGTTTGGGCCCTTCTTCCTTGAGTGTTTGGCATGATCTAGCATAGCAACGAATAATCGTTAGGAAGAAAAACTCACTACAACTCTATAGCACGATGTAGAACATGATGAAGGGAAATATTTCCTAAAATATCTCATAGCCTCCTATTCATAGTCGTGGCGCTCTTCATTGTGAATATGACTCTTTTCAAAGCGATGTGTTAGACTCTGAGGATCTATCAACCTAGTGATCTGATACCAAGTTTTTCATGACCCAAGCCAAGGGCCTAGACATGAAACGGTGCAAGGGGAACCCGAAGGGATCCCAAGCAAGCCTCTTAGAACATCAGTACACATCTTTGGTAGCGGAAGCAATAAAACAAGCATCAGAGATAATAAAGCAAGACAACTGAGGATAAGGAAAGCAGTTTCAATATCATAGCCATCAAGAACAATAGAGTCAAGGCTCACAGCATAGATACATAACATGTCCAACAAACACCTCTAATACATAGATAAGAGCGGGGGCCAAGACAAAGCAACCGGACTCACCCTCATAGTCAAAATAGAACATAAAGAAGAATGTCTCATTACATAATAAGAGGAACATTAACTAAGGTCCCTAAAGTGGAGGACTCACCAACAATCTTGAGTAGTATCAAACTAGCCACGTAAAGGAGGATGATCAATGTGGGCATCAGTTCCTACATGGTGATATCACGTAGGTAAGAGTATGCATTAGTACATTTCAATGTACTAAGTATGAAGGATGCAATACAATAAGAATTAGGCATCATAGTCAAAATGCGTAACAATAGACAATAGGCATAATAATGTATGATCAATCCAAAAGTATAACATGCCTAAGTAGTTAATGCTCATATAGGATATCATATGTGTAGAAAAGAACAAGCTAGATTTCTAAGGTACAAACCCCTCAGTTGGTTGATGATGGTTTCACCCTAGCATTCCGGTGGTGTGGTACAAACCCCTCATATGGTTGATGAGAATCACACTTTATCACCACGATGGTGAAATACAAACCCCTTATATGGCTGATGAGTACAAACCCCTACCTCGGTTGATGAGCACAAACCCCCATCTCGGTTACCCGGGCTCTTGTCCCTCGATAATGGGCATAGTCTAATGCAATATTTTATATAGAGTATATCATATACATAGGCTTATTTCATCATGATATATTTAATCGTATCATATCTCATGCTTTGGACCTTCAACTCCTCAAGTAACCACATCCAAACATTTTATCAAACACTTATAGGGTGTGTAGTGCTAGTATAAAACCATGAAATATAGAGATGAAATCATGCAAGAAAATCTATTGTAAAACCATCAATCAACACCTTGCAACACCCTCAAGCAATATACATCAAAAACCCTCATCAAATATTATAATAGATCAAAGATTTATAGCTCAAACCATAGCAAAATAGTTACAACTTTACATAGCTTTAACATAGTGTGCAGTGAATTTCATAATGAGCAAGCCCCATTTGTAAATCAATCAAAGATTTATAGCTCAAACCATAGCAAAATAGTTACAACTTTACATAGCTTTAACATAGTGTGCAGTGAATTTCATAATGAGCAAGACCCATTTGTAAATCAACTTTAAATCTTTCAATTTGAGTAAAATGAGACTTGGGTATCATGGGTGAAAGGACCCCATGAAAGAAACCCACATACCTTAGTTTGGAGATGAACTTGGTGAAGATTGGAGATGGAGACTTGAAGATTGAAAAAGAAACTTGAAGGAAAACCTTAGTTTTGGATGAGGGTTTGAGACTTGAATTTGGGAGTGAAAATAGTGCTATGTGTTTGAGTCAGTATTGCAAAATGTTTAGGATGATATAAGGATGAAATATGCCTAATTGTAAATAAAAACACATTTGGGATCACTTAGGCCCAAGACTAAAAAGCCTTGGACCGAGATAGATATCTCTAGCAACAAAATACACAGGTCTGCGTCTAGTCCTCAATGAAAACCTATTACGGAGGACAATTAAAACATTTCTGTGGCACTATCGAAGATCAATTTTGGAAAGAAAATTTACAAAAAAAAATAAAGTCAAATTTTTGCTCTTAAATCGAGGTTAGACCATTGTCCCCCTAATTTTGACCTCCTGTACAAGAATATGAAGTCAAATTTTTAATATTGTGCATGGATTTTGAGAGGTATGAAATTTAGAATTTTGAGAATTGTAAGGCACATTTTTGGGCACTTTTTGGGGTCATTTCAATATACACCATCATATACAAGTTTTAAATGAGTTATTCTTATGCAAGAAAGTATGGATTGAAGTATGATTTTGCATTTGAGCCCAAGTATGCATGATAATGATTTGAAATAACTTATGATCCTATTACAAGTATGTCTCTCTCTATCTCTCTCTCTATATATATGAATATGTATTCCCATGAGACGATAAATTAGCACCGAATGAGATTGGGGGTGGTGGATTAACCTAAGAGGTCCTTATATAAAGCCTACCTTTCTTATAACTATGTTGCCACAGTAAGATCTTGTTTCCCAATAGGGATAATTATGTCATAAGAACCACCAACTATGTAGGGTATAACTTGCCTTTGGCAAGTAGGCTACTCTTTCTTCAATGTAGAGGCAACATCAGGATTCTATGTAATAGTCCATATGGTATTACATGTTGGTGGGGGTTCCATCCACTTATATTTATGTATTATGACATGCAGGCATCATGATTTAAGTCATCTTTATATGGCATTCTCTTATATATATGCTTTTCTCATCTAACACTTAAGTTTAGGTTTATGTCATGTTCATATACATTGCATACCTGCATAGTTGGTACATTCCAAAGTACTAATGCATATGGTATGTTTACATTATCTCAAAATTTAGGGGAAGATGATACCATTATTTATCCTAGTGGCTAAATCTAGGTATTACTATGATCCTAATTTGGTAAGTCCTCTAGCTTCAAGGATAGAGCCTACTACCTTATCTATCATGCTTTACTAGTACTAGATATAGTCTTTCATCTCATTCAGGGTGACCCAGGGAGTGTTTAAGCCCCTATCTTATGTTACAGTCTAGAGGCATTTTTGGTCATATATATGTATTTCAGTTTCAGTCTTGTATACTCTTCCTGATGATCTATTATATGCTCTGTCTTATGTTATGTATATGTTTCTACATATGTATCTATCTTTGGTTTACCTTAAATGCTTGTTTGAATGCTAAAGGTTAGTTTGAGATTTCCTTGGGGATCTCATTCACCGAGTTACGACTAGGCCCTACACTTGGGTCATGACAAAACATTTCATTTGAAGACATCTTGGTAAGTTCCCATACTTTAGGAATAAGCCCTTTTTATTCATGCTCATATGTTGCTTTTCTGTAACACTCTTGTATTACCTTAGTTAAGGGTAAGCTAGTGACATGTTTTAGTTTCCCGCTAAGATCAAGATAAGTAGAGGCATATTTTAGACAAAGTTGATGTATTCCCTTCTAGTTGGAAATTTTTGATTTCTACTTTAGATCTGGGTTTAAGAATTTATTTTTCTTATTTTTCTTATTTTTCTTAAGTTGATGCTTAGTTATCTTTTGTATGCTTATAAAATGTTAAGAGTCTTGGATGAGGTCTTTTCGGGGTCCTTATTGCTCCTAAGTTCGGGTCATGACAAACTTGTGATCAGAGCACAATCCTAGAGAGTCCAACATGGTGAATCTAGTACAGTACATCCATAAATAATAGGCTGTGAGATATTTAGAATATTTTTACTTCTTTCATGATCTATGCCATGCCTTAAAATGTTTCTTAAGACTCCTCTTCTCTTATGCTTGTTCATTACAATTTTTAGAGAATTCCTCTATGTTGACCACCATTGCAAAGGGGAGTCGATGCAAATTTCAGTTCTCTACTTCCAAAGCTCCACAAGATCCTCTATCCAATCGAATTGACAAATGCCAAGTTTTAGACTGCTATCACTATGTATTGGCCTATGTTATGACTACTCAAGCCAACCAAGGTGTTTTTGTTCCTTCTAATGCTACTACCTCGGCTTCTAGGGTGAGGGACTTTATTAGAATGAACCCTCCAGAGTTCTATGGTTCAAAGGTTGATGAAGATCCATAAAAGTTCATTGACAAGGTGTACAAGGTGGTATCCATAATAAGGGTATCTTCCAATAAAAAAGTAGAGTTGGTAGCCTTGCAACTTAAAGGAGAGACTTAAGGTTCACTCAATGGAAATCTTAGAAAGTTGATGAGAGCCCTATTGATTGAGAGGAATTCAAAGCCACATTTCTTGATCATTTCCTCCCATTTGAGCTAAGGGAAGCCAAGGTGATGGAGTTCATGAAACTTAAACAAGACAATATGAGTATGAGGAAATATGCCCTCAAATTTTCTAAGTTATCTAACTATTCACCTTCTGTGGTGGCTGGTCCTAGGGACCGCATGAATAAGTTTATTGCGAGCATATCATATTTAGGGGGTGTTTTGATTGGGATTTTTTAAGTAACTTTTAGGTTAAAAGCCAAAATTCATAAGTGAGGACCCCCTACTTTTGACTTTTGACTTTTTATCTAACAAAGAGTGCTTTTAAACACTTTTTGTTGTTACCCAAACAATTTCAAAATTTAAAAAGTGCTTAAAAGCAAAAAGTAAAACAAATCTAATCCAAACACCCACTTAGTGGTTATGGAATGCAAAATTACTATGCTTGTGAAGGAGATGGATATTTCTTGGCTCATGATTCATTCTGAGCAAATTGAGAGTGAGATGCTCAAGAAGTTGAGGATGTGGGAGTCTAAGGGTGCTCATTTTAAAAGTAAATTCTCAAATGTTAATATGGTGATAATGGTCATTCTCAACAAGGCCAAAGGTTCCAAGGTCAAGGGTCATCCTAAGCTGCTAATCAAAATTTTGACAAATATAGGATACTTTATTCTAAGGTCCAAAGTGAGACTGTGAGAGGAACCATAGTGGAAATTATTTCAGAGGTATAGATGCTTGATCATGGTGTGGTAAAATGTCTCATGTAATACCATGCATGTTGTTAGGCCTAGAAGCTCAAAGTGGAAGGAATTTTGTAACTAACTAGGTCATACGAGCTAATCCATAGCTTGTGGATAGGAGTACGGGCCGTAGAAATGTCTTGTGGACCTGAGTCTAGAAAAGGTGGAAAATCATGGGGTTTTGGAAATGGTTCAATGATTAACAAGTCAGACCGTAGATGGAACCATAGCTTGTAGGGTTGTGAAAGGAGCCCTTGAAAAGCTTAAAATTATTCTAAGTCTTGTATGGTTTCATGAAGGAGTGTAAATCAGTACAAGGAACCATGGATTGTACTATTTGTTTGTGGAATAGAAGATGCAAATTCTAGTAGCTAAACTTTTGTGCCATAAAACCAAAGCACGAGCCGTAAGTGGAACTACGACCTATGGATGGGATCTCGTGAATGGCTCTATCAGTTTTAGTGAAGAGCTTTTTGGACATTTCCAATTCATTTAACTCTTAAACTACATCATTTTGGACCTCTTAACTAACATAGCAGACCTAACTTCCATAAATCCTATTCCCGTTGCATTCTAACTCATGCACTCTCATATTTATCGTAAATGATCTCAAATATTTCTCTCTATAAAACAAGGACACTAATGAAGTGTCACAAACCAAGCCTAGGGCCTAGATGTGACGCGGTGAATGGGAACCCGAAAGAACCCAAACAACCCTCTTAGCATATCAATCACACATCCTTGGCTGTAGAAGCAAAGTAAACAATATCAAGAGCTAATAAAGAGGGATAAAGGGACTAAGTGAAGTCTTTAATAGCATAAAACATATCATATTCAAGAGTCAAGATAATATCATAATAACATCAATTGTTCCAACAACACCTCTAAACATAGATTAGATCGGGGGCCATGACACCTTCCGGGGCTCACCCTCATAGTATCAAGAGTTCAACATAAAGAAATAGCAATAACAAGAGTAACATAGATAGTGTCCCCGAACTTGAGGACTCACCAAAGGCTATCTTCAACATGTCAAATCTAATCACGTGGAGGATGATCGTAAGGAGCTCTGCTTCCTACATGGTAATATCATGTAGGCATAGAGTATGTGTTAGTACATTTGAATGTACAAAGTATGTAGGATGTATTGCAACAAGAGATAGGCAACATAGTCAAAATACATAGTAATAGCAATAGATAGGCAAAATCTCAATATGGCATGCATGATCAATGCTTTAAGTAAAACATGCTTGTAAATCATTCAACTTGTATAGATCATAATACATAAATGTGGGAAGAGACCTCAACCAAAGTCACCCGAGCTCTACTAGTCTCACCTACCACTGTAGACTTGCCTTTCTGGGCAGCTATGGTCTTTCTCAGATGAATTGCTGAATTCAACTTGTATAGATCATAATACATGAGAGCCCTATTGATTGAGAGGAATTCAAAGCCACATTTCTTGATCATTTCCTCCCATTTGAGCTAAGGGAAGCCAAGGTGATGGAGTTCATGAAACTTAAACAAGACAATATGAGTATGAGGAAATATGCCCTCAAATTTTCTAAGTTATCTAACTATTCACCTTCTGTGGTGGCGGGAGCCCATCCCATTTTGAGAACTAACCTTCCTTGCAGGAGCCCGTCCCATTTTGGAAAGGATTTCATGAGTAACTTCACCTTATGGGATCCTATCCCATTTCGGGAAGAACTTCAAGAGAAAGTGCACAAAATGGATCCACTAGTATTGCAAGGGTATAACATAGTCCTATGGTGGCGTATAGTTAAAGAAAAGAGAGCAAACCCTCCATCCATCAGTGTTAATACTAATCCCATGGAATAATTGAAATAATCATAACTTTAATAAATTACAAGAAATATAGAGTCACGACATGAGTAGCTCTTAAACATCCTTGACCTCTAATGGTGAGCCCAACTTCAAAACATAATAATAGATCATCATTAGACATTACCCTTGCATTAACATCAAAAGGCTCACAAAAGGTATAATCTTTGAAAAAGGGCTTAGCTTCGTACTTGCATAAGCAAAGATAATTTCATGAATTCATAACAAACTTGTTAGCCTATATTCATCATGAAGTCACTTAACTTGTAAAACATGTACATATCTTGAGAATAATAGCTTGAATCATGTATAGTCTCAATAAACAAAGTTTATCTCATAGTATAAGCTCAAAATAGATATTTGTACATAATCAACAATATCTAACAAAACCCCAATGTATTTCATGTTCATATTTCATAATAATAGGTACCCATAAAAAATACAACTTGAAATCATGTAATTTTCATCAAATAGGAAGATTAGGCTCCATGGGTGAAAGAGCTCAATGGATGAAAGCCACATACCTTAGAACTTGAATTTCTTGAAATTGAGTTCAGAAAGACTTCAAGCTTGGAATGGGGTCTTCAAAGCCACAACTTGTTCTTGAGTTTCCTTGAATGCTCTTGGGAGAATTTGAGAGTGTATTTCGATTGGGAGGAGTGAATTTTATCTTTAGGAATAGGGTTTAGGTTTTTAGGAAGTGTTATGATAGCAAGAATCCCCAAAAGACCAATAAAAATAACTAAATTTATTAAATGCCGTTAATGAAACAAAATTTGGCAAAAACCCGTATATACACCTACACAGGCGAGTTCTACAATAATGGGCATAGCTTCTTCTTCCAAACTCTAAGTAAGGTGAAACCAAGTGAATTGGAAAGCTAATTCAAACAGAATCAATTTGGTAGGTAACAAGTCACCTAGTTCTTTGTGTGCTAAGAGATATGACCCTTCAAAGTTGACCCTCCTACTGGTACTTGTGCAAAACTTAGCCAACAAAAATTCCTTTGAACATGGCTTGATGTAGGGAACCAATGATGGTATTAAATGACATGAATAATCTTGACTTATTTTTTAATGTGAGCTTGAATTTTGAATGAATTTCTTGAGGTCCGAAATGAGTTTGGGACACTTGAATGTAGATGAAATATTTGGCAAAGTGTTAGAGAGGGTTTTGGGGAATGTCTTGAATGATATGGGATTGGAAAAAGACTAAGTATAGGTGTTTTTATGCATAGGAAGGCTTAGGCCCAAAGCCTCATAGCCTAGGACTGAAGTAAGAAAAACTAACAAAAAAATGTGAAGGTCTACGTCTTGGCCGCGTCGCGCAAAGGGGCGCAGAAACCTTACTCTTTTTTGTCACTTTAGAAAATCAAATTTTGATATGGTTGCTTTAAAATCAGGGTTAGATCCATTCCCCACTCAATCTTTCCCTAATCATGAAGATGAAGTTAGATTTTTGATATCACACACGAATTATGAGATATATGAAAATTACCATTATAGGCATTTTCGAGGCATATTTTGAGCACTTTTTGGGGCGTTTCAATATCTCCCCCTTGGGAACAGTCATCCTCGAATGTCAAAGAAGCGTACATGAAAGAATGAATCATGAAGATTTCAGGCCAACATGAATGTAACAATTCCACTTAAACATCATTTTCAAAAAAATCTCAATATGAATTTTAAAATCACCATAAACTCGTCAACATAAACATGAATGCATGCAACATGATATGGGGGCTGAAGCTTAGGACTTAAAATCATAGAAAGGACTTAGTTTTCTTTCTCAAGCATGAATAGAATTAAAGAGGTTCAGATATCTCCCCATGTGACACTTTCAACCTATTGATTCCTCGAAAGAACCTTGATGGATGCTCCCCCTATGATCCTCAACCTTTTCTCATGTCCACATAACATCTCCACCAGGACCTCCTCATAGGAAATCGTATCCTCTATGACACCCACAAGCCCAAAGGTTTCCATAGCACTTGGGTCACCAATACATCCCCTCAACATAGATATATGAAAGACCGGATGAACCATATCCATTCCTATAGGCAATTCTAATTCATAAGCAACTTTGCCAATCCTCCTCAACACTTTATAATGACCCACAAATCTTAGGCTCAATTCACTTTTCTTGCCAAATAGGATCGTACACTTCATGGGTGGGACTTTCAAGTGAACCCAATTAACAAAACAAGCACTTGTAAACTACCTTAGTACCGAAGGACACCATCTCCTCCTTGGGAGAAAACCTCCACTTCACCAACTTCCACCAAAACATCCAACTCTACCTAGGATGAATCAAGATCTTACTTTAACTTTACCTCTTCAACAAAGGAAGATTCGGAACCATCAAAACCATACACTACCATTCTCAACTTCATCCAAGCTCATTCCCAACCTAGCCAACCAATGCACTTCTCTAACCATCTCCTTGTTACCCATAATTCACACTAATCACATTTAGTAAAGCACCTCTCATCCATAAAAAATTTGCAACACTACCCTCAAATGATTCACAAGCTCTAAATAAATCAATGCCCCATCACTAAAGACCACCACAAACACGTCAAGGTAGGGTGTAAAGACCCTATTCAAGAGATCCATAAACATAGCCGATGCATGCAATGATACCACCCCAAGACCTCCAAACCCACCATGCCAAGTTCAACAAAAACACTAGATAAAACTTTATGCCATAAGGACACACATGAAACTTACTAGCAACAAAAGAAATAATGATAGAAATAGTGGTACCCAGACCTATCAAAGCATGCACATCAAAATAAAACTTGAAATATACCAGTAGAAACATCGAGCACCTCATCTAACCCTTGCCTCCCTTAGAGAGCATAGAACTGGTTATGTCGTGGAGCACCCTCTTGCTCGCTTTATTGAGCCCTTTGACAACCATGACAACCTTTACCCCTTTTTCGAGCATAAGGAAAATCGATTAGCTTGTGACCCTTTTCACCACAACCATAACAAGCATTGGTTTTCCTCAAGCATACACCACCATGATTCCTCACACACCTTTGACATTTAGGGTTAGACACCCCATCAATAGCCAATCTCTTATTTGGAGCATTGGAGGGATCTTGAACTTGGAAGCTACCATCAAATTGAGCCCTCTTTGACTCCTTACATCCCCTCTTCCTAAGCTTCTCCCCCTATTATCATTTGAGCTCTTAGGGGTGTGCATCGATTGGTTGAGTTGGGTGGTCACAGCTTCGACCAATATCCATAGAGCATTGCGAACCTTCGCATTAGAAATGTCGCCGTCCTGAATAACTTGAGACATGTTCTGAAATGTAATGGTTAAGTATCAGGAATAAGTCTTAGGGGGACTTAACTCTATCGCACAACATAGATCATGAAGAAGTAAAAAATTTCCTCAAAGGCCTCATAGCCTTTCGCTCATAGTTGTGGCGCGCTTCACAGCTATGAAAAAGAATCTAATCAATGTCTTGTGTTGGATTTCGAGGAACATTAACAACCTAGTGCTTTGATACCAAGTTTTTCATGACCCAAGCCTAGGCCCTAGATGGGACACAATGAAATGGAACATGAAGGAACCCAAACAAGCCTCTTAGCATATCAATCACACATCCTTGGTCGCGAAAGCAAAGTAAAAAATATCAAGAGGTAAAAAAAGAGAGATAAAGGGACTAAGTGAAGTCTTTAATAGCATAAAACATAGAATACTCAAGAGTCAAGATCATAGCATAATTACATTAATAATTCTAATAACACCTATAAACATAGATTAGAGTGGGGGCCACGACACCTTCTGGGCTCACCCTCATAATATGAAGAGTTTAATATAAATAAATAGCAATGACAAGATAGCATAAATAGTGTCCCCAAACTTGAGGACTCACCAAAGGCTATCTTCAAGATGTTAATCTAGCCACTTAGAGGATGATCGTAAGGAGCTCTGGTTCCTACATGGTAACATCATGTAGGCATAGAGTATGCGTTAGAGTATTTGAATGTACTAAGTATGTAGGATATAATACAACAAGAGATAGGCAACATAGTCAAAATACATAGTAATAGGCAATAGATAGGCAAAATCATAATATGGCGTGCATGATCAATCCTTGAAGTAAAACATGCTTGTAAATCATTCAACTTGTATAGATTATAATACATAAGTGTAGGAAGAGACCTCAACCGACATAGAATAAGACCAAGTGAGCTACAACTTGGAATCTCGATGATTACCCCTCACCAGTAAAGAGGTGGTCTACTTGCCAAGGTAAATCATACTCCACCTTATGGGGTCCTACCCCATTTTGGATGAAGTAACCCTCCTTACGAGGTCCTTGATGATTACCCCTTATCTGTAAAGAGGTGGTCCACTTGCCAAGGTAAATAATACTTTACCTTATGGGAGCCCTTCCTATTTTGGAGAAGTAACCTTCCTTACGGGAGCCGTCCTATTTCTGAAAGGATTTCATGAGTATCTTCACCTTACGGGAGCCTATCCCATTTCGGAAAGAACTTCAATAGAAAGTACACTAAATGGACCCACTAGTATTGCAAGGGTAAAACATAGTCCTATAGTGGCACATAGTTCAAGGAATGAGAGGAAACCCTACATTCATCGGTGCTAAACCTAATCCCATAGAACAATTGGAATAATCATAACTTTAGTAACTTATGAGAAACATAGAATCATGACATGAGTAGCACTTAAACATCCTTGACCTATAATGGTGAGCTCAACTTCAAAACATAAAAATAGATCATCCTCAAACATTATCCTTGCATTAACATCAAAAGGCTCACCAGAGGTATAATCTTTCAAAAAGGGCTTAGCATCATACTTGCATAATCATACATAATTACATGAATTCATAACATACTTGATAGCCGATATTCATCGTGAAGTCACTTGACTTGTAAACCATGTATATATCTTGAGAATTTCTTAACTTAGCATTTCATTAAACACTTGGTGGGTACATATGAGAGCATGTTCAAATCATGCAAAATGCAAGAGTATAGATCATGAAATAGTATAATCAATGCATCTTAAAATCATGTAAATCAACCTATAAACATCATGGTAAAACCCAATCATAGGTACCTTGTAAATCATATCAAAACTTCATAATAGTTCATAGATTTCATAGCTTGAATCATGTATAGTTTCAATAGACAAAGATTAGCTCATAGTTTAAGCTCAAATTAGATATTCATGCATAATCAACAATATTTGATAAATCCACAGCATATTTCATGCTCATATTTCATAATAATAGGTACCCCTAAGAAATAGGACTTGAAATCATGAGATTTTCATAAAATAGAAAGATTAGGCTCCTTGGGCGAAAGGGCCCAATGGATGAAACCCATATACCATAGACCTTGAATTTCTTGAAATTGATTTGAGAAAGACTTGAAGCTTGGAATGGGGTCTTGAAATCCATAACTTGTTCTTGAGTTTTCTTGAATTCTTATTGGGGTTTGGTAGAGGCTCTTGGGAGAATTTGATAGTGTATTCCAATTAGGAGTAGTGAATTTGATCTATAAAAATTGGGTTTAGGTCATTAAGAAGTGTTAAGATAGCATAGGAATTCCTAAGAGACCAATTTTAATAACTAAATTTTTTAAATGCCATTAATGAAATGGAATTTGGCAAAAATTCGTATATACCCCTACACAGGCATGTTTTACGAAATTGGGCATAACTTCTTCATTCGAACTCTAAATAAGGTGAAACTAAGTGAATTTGAAAGAAAATTTAAAGAGATGTAATTTAGTAGGTCATAGGATACCCATTTCTTTGTATGTTAAGAGATATACCCCTTCAAACATGACGCTCATATCGGTACTTGTAAAAAACTTAGCCAACAAAAATTTCTTTGAACTTGGCTTGATACAGGGGACCCACGATCTTCTTAAATGACATGCATAAGAGTGACATAGATTTGGATGAGAGCTTGTAGTTTGAATGAATTTCTTGAGATCCGAAATGAGTTTAGGGCATTTGAATTTGGATGAAATATTTGGCAAAGTGTTAGAGTGGGCTTTGGGGAATTTCTGGCATGATATGGGGTTGAAATATGACTGAGTATAGGTGTTTTCAAGCATAGGAAGGATTAGGCCCAAGGCCTAAAAGCCTTGGACCAAAGTAAGAAATACTGGAAAAAAATGTGCAGGTTCACGCCTTGACCGCGTCGCACCAGGGGTGCGAAAACCTCACTATTTGTCACCACTTTGAAAAAATAAATTTTGATATGGTTGATTTAAAATCGGGGTTAGACCCATACCCCACTAAATTTGGCCCCCAAATTACGAATATGATGTCTAATTTTTGATATTATGCACGAATTTTGAGATATATGAAAATTATGATTATGGACTTTTTTTAGGCACATTTTTGGGCACTTTTTGGGACGTTTCATGAAGCTATGGTTCCAAGATTTTCTAAAGATTTCAAGCTTCTTCTACTCCAATCATTAAGATTCTTCACTTGAGGTATGTAGGGCTTCGTTCATAGATTAGTTTTATCCATGAAGCCCAATTCAAAACCTCATTTTTTCTCAAAGATTCATGATGAATTCTTATGGGCTTTTATGATATGATTACACTGGTATGAATTTTGATTCCTACATGATGATTATACTTATTTATGCATGAGTTATGAAGAATTACTTGATTCATATTATTTTTAAGTAAAAGTATATAATTTCAAGTATGTATGAATAGATCTTGATGAATTGATGTGAGTTCCTTTATTAATAATTCAACTTGATTTCATTTTCATATTTCCTCTATGAATTTCATCAAATTACATTGTTTTAACTCAAATGTTCAAGAAACAACACATGGCCCTAGTTTTCTATGATAAAGCTATGTATTTCATGTATAATTTCAAGTATGAAAAATCATATTTTAAATGATGATCACAATGGTGATGTTATGTGAAACGCCCCAAAAAGTGTCCAAAAATGTGCCCCAAAAATGTGCCCCAAAAATGTCCATATTCGTAATTTCTATATATCTCAAAATCCATGCATGATATCAAAAATTCAACTTCATATTCTTAAAAAGGGGGCAAAATTGAGTGGCACATGGGTCTAACCCTGATTTTACAAAAACTGTAGTAAAATTTGATTTTCCCACGTTTGCACAAAATAGTGGCAGTCTGCATTGGCTCCGCGATGCAGAGCCATTTCGAAGTAGTGTATCTTATTGTCAGTTTTCTTATTTCAGCATAAGGCTTTGGGGTCCTGGGCCTAAGCCTTCTTATGCATAAAAACACCTATACTTAGTCATTTTTCAACCCCATATTATTCAAGACATTCCCCAAATCCCTCTGTAACACATAGCCAAATATTTCATCCAAAATTAAGTGTTCCAAACTCATTCTAGATCTTAAGAAATTCATTCAAGTTTCAAATTCTAATTCAACCCTTCTAACCCTTCTGGTAAAGACATAATAGAAGCGGAGATAAGAGTGTCTTTCAGGGTTTGAAAACTCTTTTCACATTCATCGATCCCAAAGTTGATGTATGTGGGTTTCATCCATTGGGTCCTTTCACCATGGTGCCCAACATTTCTTTTTATGTAAATTGCATGTTTTCAAGTTGACTTATCTATGGGCACTTCTTACTATGAATTTGAACATAAACTGTGATAAGATTTCATGATATGTGGACTGTTCAAGCATGTTTTTAGCTATGAACCTATGTTCTATGATGAGATTTGATGAGGGATTTCAATGTATCTTGCATGAGGGTGTTACCAAGTATTGGTGGGTTGTCTTACAATATATTTTCTCATATTACTTCACTCCTAAATTGCATGATTTTAAACTAGCATTACACACTCACCTAGTGTTTGATAAAATGCCCGGTTATGGATTCTTGAGTTATTGATGATCTATTGTATGGCCTATGAGTCAAGTGACTTTATGATAATAAAAGTAATATATTTAAGTGTTGGTTTCATAAAAAGTATCTATAGTATTGCAACTTGACCACACCTAGTTGAGAGGGTGATATGCCTTAACCACTTTAATGGGGGTCGTATGCATATCTACCATCTTGAGGGGTATGTACCTTGACCACTTTTATGGAGGTGGTATACCCATCTACCATGTTGATAGGTCTATACCTCGACTACTTTGATAGGGGGTAGTATGCCCATTTATCGTGTTGAGGGTATATACCTTGACCACTTTGATGGGGAGTGGTATGCCCATCTACCAATTGAGGGGTAGATTCCTCAATCACTTTGATGGGGGGTGTATGCGCATCTACCAATTAAGGGGGTAGATTCCTCAATCACTTCCCAAGGGTGTGGTATGTCTTGGATTCCAAGTACTAATTTTCTTGGTCTATGATGATGGTCTTTTCCTACACATATAATATGCTCTATACAAGCATGTTTTACTTCAAGCATTTACCATGCATGCAATATTATTATTATACTATCCATTGTCTATGTTTATGCATTTTGATTATATTGCCTAAGTCTTGTTATATTGCATCCCATATACATAGTACATTCAAATGTACTAATGCATACTCTATGCCGATATGATGTTACCATGTAAGAACCGAAGCTCCTCACAATTATCCTCCCCATGGCTAGTTGGTCATCTTTGAAATTAAGTTATTGGTTAGTCTTCAACGTTCGAATACAAAAGCTATGCTGCTCTTGCCTTTGTCATTCCTTAATGTTGAACTCTTTACACTATGAGGGTGAGCCTAGAAAGTGTCTTAGTCCTAGCTCAAGTCTATATTTAAGGGTGTTGTTGGACAAGTGATATAATTATGGTTTGAGATTTGACTGTTTATGATTTATGCTATAAAAGACTTTCCTTAATCTCTTTATCCTTATTTATTATCTCTTGTTGTTGTTTAATTACTTTTGCGACCAATAATGTGTAAATGATATGTTAAGAGGCTTATTTGGAGTCCCTTTGGGTTCCCATTCATCATGTCACGTCTAGGCCCTAGGCTTAGGTCATGGAAACTTGGTATCAGAGCACCAGATTATTAATGGTCCTCACTATCCAACACACCACATCATTAGAGTCTTGTTCATGATTGTGAAGTGCACCACAACCATAAGTAAGAGGCTATGAGGTATTTTAGGAAATGTTTCCCTTTTTTTTGATATATATCATGCTATAGAAGTTAAGGTAAGGTTTTCCCCTAACAAATATTTTTTGCTATTTTAGATCATGTCTATCCCAAGAGGAAGAAGAGCTCATACACCCGAAGAACAACCAGTTTATGAAGAGTTTCGAGATGCTATTGCCATGTTAGTACAAGCTACAATTAATCAAATCAACCAAGGAGCCCAAGCCCCTCATGCTCTTACTTTGGTATCTAGGGTAAGGGACTTTATGTGGATGAACCCACTAAAGTTCCATGGGTCTAAAGTGGATGAGGACCCTCAAGAATATATTAATGAGGTGTACAAAGTGTTGTCTATTATGGGTGTTAGATCGGAGGAGAAAGCAGAGTTTGTGGCCTACTAACTCAAAGGGGTGACCCAAATATGGTTTACTCAATGAAAAAAAGAGAAGGGGAACAACAGTGTGATCCTTTGGGAGGAGTATAACATGGTATTTCTTAATCAGTTCTTCCCTCTTGAGTTAAGAGAGGCCAAGATGATGGAATTTATGAATTTGAAGCAAGGGGCAATGAATGTGAGGGAGTATACCCTCAAGTTCAACTAACTCTATAAATATACTCCATAATTGGTGGCCGAGCGAAGATCTAGGATAAACAAGTTATTAATGGGTGTATCTGATTTGGTGAATAGGAATGTCATGTCACCATGTTGATAGGTGATATGGACTTGTCCTGCCTCTTGACTTATGTCGAACAACTAGAGAGGAAAAAGTTGAGGAAGAGGAGGATAGGTGAGGCCAAGAGGGTTTGTTTTGTAGGTAGGTTCCAAAGTCCCAAGGGTGGCCGATCTCATCAAGGCCAAAGTTCTTCCAATGCTCCTGTTAGAAGGTTTGCTAATGACAACCGAAGGGTCCAAGGTGGTGGTGGTGTGGTGCCTAATACTATGTGCCCAAAGTGTGGTAAAGGTCACCATAGCCCATGTTTGAAGGATACTTATGCTTGTTATGGGTGTGGTGAAGTAGGTAATAAGGTGATGGATTGTCTTCGTAATCAACACAAGGGTAGAGATGGTCGTCCAAAAGGCCAAGGTGCAAATGCGCCTCTTAGAGGAAGGGGAGGTCAACAAGGTGGTGCCCCAAGGTATAATTGGTTCTATGCTCTTCAAGGGAGGCAAGGGGTAGATGAGGTACCCGATGCCATCACTAGTACGTTAAATGTCTTTAATTTTGATGTGTATACATTGATAGACCCAAGTTCCACTCTTTGTTTTGTTACTTCTTTTGTTGCCAAAAAATTTCATGTTAAATCTGAATTGTTATGTGAGCCTTATAAAGTTTCTACTCCTATTGGTGCATCCATTGTTTCTAGAAAGGTCTATAGAAATTATCCCATTTTTATTTTACATAAATGTTGCCTTATGATTTTGTTGATTTGGATATGGTGGATTTTGATGTCATTCTTAGGATGGATTGATTGCATGCATTATGCCATTATTGATTGTAGAACCCATAGGGTCAAATTTCAATTCCCTAATGAACCCATCCTTGAGTGGGAGAGTTATGATGTGGTGGTCAAGGGCAGGTTTATTTCTTGCATTAAAGCCTAAAAGTTGATTTCTAAGGGGTGTCTCTATGATCTTGTGAGGGTTAGGGATGTTGAGTCCAAAGTCCTTCCTATAAAGTCGATTCTAGTGGTTAATGAGTTCCTTGATGTCTTTCCTAGTGAGCTTCTTGGTGTTCCTCCCGAAAGGGTAACAGATTTTGGCATAGGACTTCTTCCCAATACATAACCTATTTCTATTCCCCCTTACCATATAGCCTTGACGAAGTTAAAGGAGTTGAAGAAGCAATCGAGGGATTTGTTAGAGAAGAGTTTTATTAGGCTTAGCCAATCACCTTGGGGTGCGTCGGTGTTGTTTTTGAAGAAGAAGAATGGTTCTATTAGGATGTGTATTGATTATCAGCAACTTAATAGGTTTACCATAAAGAATAAGTATCCTCTACCAAGGATTGATGATCTTTTCGAATAACTTCACAAGGCTAGACACTTATCTAAGATTAATTTTGGTCCAAGTATAAACAAGTGAAGATAAAGGAGTGTGACATTCCTAAGACGGTCGTCCAGACTAGGTATGGGCACTATAAGTTTGTGGTTATGTCCTTCAGTTTGACTAATGCACCGGCTAACTTCATGGATCTTATGAATAGGGTCTTTAAACCCTACCTTGACTTTTTTTGTGGTGGTATTTATTGATGATATGTTAATATATTCCCATAGTGAGGAGGAGCATGTGGATCACTTGAGGGTAGTGTTACAAATCTTGAGGGAGGAGAAGTTGTATGCCAAATATAAGAAATGTGAGTTTTGGTTGAAAGAGGTTGCCTTCCTAGGTCTTATGGTGTCGGGTGATGGTATTAAGATGGATCTTAAGAAGACAGAGGTAATTAGAAATCAGCCTAGACCATTGACTCCATCGGACACTAGGAGTTTCTTGTGCTTAACGGGTTACTACCGATGTTTGTTAATGGTTTCTCTTCTATTGCTTCTCTCGTGACTAAGTTGACCCAAAGGAAGGCTAAATGTGTGTGGACCGATGAGTGCAAAAAGATTTTCCAAACTTTGAAAGATAAGCTCATCTCTGCTCCTATCTTGTCTCTACCGAAAGGGTTGGAATGGTTTTTTGTGAATGGCGATGCCTTACAAATTGGTTTGGGTTGTATTTTGATGCAAAGTGGTAAGGTGATAGCTTATGCCTCTAGACAACTTAAGGTGTATGAAAAGAATTTTTCTACCCATGATCTTAAATTGGCCGCCGTGGTATTTGCTTTGAAAATTTGACATCATTATTTGTATGGGGTGCATGGTAATGTGTTCACCGATCATAAGAGCCTCCAATATGTGTTCAAACAAAAGATCTCAACTTGAGACAACAAAGGTAGTTAGAGCTTCTTAAGGATTATGATATGAGTGTGCATTATCACCCTGGTAAGGCTAATATTGTGGTCAATGCTTTGAGTAGGATGTCTATGGGTAGCTTAGCTCATGATGATGATAGTTGCAAGAAAGTTTCCATAGTGGTTGATCGGTTGGCCAGATTGGGGGTTAGGTTGGAAGAGGTTGATAATGGTGGTATTTTTGTTGTTGATGGTTTTAATTCTTCATTGGTTGAGGAGGTAAAGGCAAAACAAGATCTTTACTATGCTTTGTTAGAATTGAAGGCCTTGGTAAGAGATGGCAAGGTGGAGGTTTTCTCCTAAGGAGGAGATGATGCCCTTAGGTACTAAGGTAGACTGAGTGTACCTTGTGTTGATGACTTGAAAAAGAAGATTCTTGATGAGGCTTATAATTCTTCCTATTCTATTCACCCTGGTTCTATAAAGATGTATAGAGATTTAAGAGAAGTGTTTGGGTGGGACGGTAGTAAGAAAGATATTGCTAAGTTTGTATCTGGTTGTCATAATGGCCAACAAGTCAAAGTCGAACATCAAAGGCATGGTGACCTAGCCCAAGATATAGAAATTCCTACTTGGAAGTGGGAGGAAATTAAAATCGATGTTATGGTTGGATTGCCTAAGACTAGAAGGCATTTTGACTCCACTTGAGTTGTGATTGATAAAATGATAAAGTTTGCTCATTTCTTACCGATTAAGACTACCTATGGTGCCTAAGTCTACACTAAATTTTACATTCATTAATTGGCTAGATTTCATAGGGTGCCCTTGTCTATCATATTGGATCTTGGTGCTCATTCACTTATTACTTTTGGAGGTCCTTCCAATGAGCTCTTGGTACCAAACTAAAGCTTAGTAGGCCTTTCACCCTCAAATGGATGGCCAAGCCAAATGAACTATCCAAACTCTTAAGGATATGCTTAGAGCTTGTGTTTTAGAGTTTACGGGTAGTTAGGATGATTATCTTCCACTCGTTGAGTTTGCTTACAACAATAGCTATCATTCTAACGTTGATATGGCTCCTTTTGAGGCTCTCTATGGTAGACGTTGTAGGTCCCCAATTGGAAGGTGTAAGGTATGGGATATGGCTTTGTTAGATCCAGATTTGGTTATGGAGGCAATGGAGAAGGTGAGGTTGATAAGGGAAAGATTGAAAATAGCCTAAATTCATCAAAAGTCCTATGCTGATGTCAGGAGAAGGAATCTTGAATTTAAGGTTGGTGATTGGGTCTATTTGAAGGTCTCACCCATGAAGGGTGTGGTTCATTTTGTAACAAAGTTAAATTGAGTCTTAGATTTTTGGATCCTTATAGAGAGTTGAGGAGGATTGGTAAGGTGGCCTATGAGATGGAGTTACCCAATGATATGAGTATGGTTCATCCGATCTTCTATGTGTCAATGTTGAGGAAGTATATGGGTGACCCTAGTGCTATTGTGGCTCTTGATGTTGTGGGTATAGTTGAAAACACTTCTACTTATGAAGAGGTTCTAGTAGAAATATTTGATAGAGAAGTAAAGAGGTTGAGGAACAAGGACGTTGCTTTCGTCAAGGTTCTTTGGAGAAACCAACAAGTTGAAAGTGCCACATGGGAAGCTAAGGCAGACATGCAAAAGTGATATCCCTATCCCTTCCATCCTACTCAAGCTTAAGGTACTAATTCTAAGGCCGTTATATGATTTCAAGTCTTACATATCTGCTCTTATATCATTTGCATGCATTCATGTTTATGTTGAAAAAATCATGGTGATTTTGACACTTATGTTAAGATTTTTTTTTTAAAATGGGGTTTAAGTGCATTGTTGCATTCTCATTGGGGCTTATTTCTCCATGATTACTCTACTTATATACATTTCTTTGACATTCGGGGATAAATGTTCCCAAGGGGGAGATATTGAAACGCCCCAAAAAGTGCTCGAAAATGTGCCTCGAAAATGCCTTTATTTGTAATTTCCATATATATCTCAAAATATGTGTGTGATATCGAAGATCCAACTACATATTCTTGATCAAGGGGCAATTAGTGAGAAATTGGTCTAACCCCAATTTTAGGGCAACCGTAGCAAAATTTGATTTTCCCAAGTTAGCACAAAACAGTGACAGTTGCGGAGCCATAGCGAAGCAATGTATTTTGTTGCCTATTTTCTTATTTTGGCCTAAGGCTTTCATGTCTTGGCCCTAAGCCTTCCTTTCATACACATACCTATACTTAATAATTTTTCAACCCCATATTTTTCAAGACATTCCCCAAAACCCTTTCTAACAATTTCATCTAAAATCAAGTGTCCCAAAGTTATTCCGGATCTCAAGAAATTCATTCAAGCTTCAAGTTTTCATTCAAATCTTGAACAAGAAAATCTCCAAAGTTGAGGTACGTGGGTTTCAACCATTTCCCAACCTTCCTTTTTATGTAAACTGAATGTTTTCCTATTGATTTATCTATGGGTACTCCTTACTATGAATTTGAATATAAATATGATGGGGTTTCATGAAATATGGACTGTTTAAGCATGTTTTGAGCTATGAACCTATGTTCTATGATGAGATTTGATAAGGGGTTTCAATGTATCTTGCATGAGGGTGTTACCAAGTGTTTGTAGGTTGTCTTACATTAAGTTTTCTCACATGATTTTGAACTAGCATTACACACCCACCAAGTGTTTCATAAAATGTTTGGTTATGGATTCTTGAGTTATTGATGATCTAGTATATGGCCTATGAGTCAAGTGACTCTATGATGATAAAAGTAATATATTTAAGTATTGATTTCACGAAAAGTGTCTATAGTATTGGAAGTTCACCACACCTAGTTGAGGGGGTGATATGCCTCAACCACTTTGATGGGGGTGATTTTCCCATCTACCATGTTGAGGGGTATATACATTGACCACGTTGATGTTGGGTGGTATGCCTATCAACCAATTTGAGGGGTATATACCTCGTCAACATTTATGAGGGATGGTATGCCCATCTACCATGTTGAGGGGTATATACCTTGACCACTTTGATGGGGGGTGGTGTGCCCATCCACCAATTAAGGGGTAGATTCCTCAATCACTTTGATGGGAGTGGTATGCTTATCTACCAATTGAGGAGTAGATTCCTTGATCACTTCCCAAGGGGGTGGTATGCCTTAGATTCCAAGTACTAATTTGCTTGGTCTATGATGATGGTCTCTTCCTACACATGTAATATGTTCTATAGAAGCATGTTTTATTCAAGCATTGGTCATGCATGCCATATTATTATTATACTATCATTGCCTATGTTTATGCATTTTGATCATGTTGTCTACCTCTTGTTGTATTGCATCCCACATACTTAGTATATTCAAACGTACTAACGCATACTCTATGCCTACATTATTTTACTATGTTGGAACCGTAGCTCCTCACGTTCATACTCCCTGTGGCTAGTTTGGTATCTTTAAAAATAAGATATTGGTGAGTCCTCAATGTTTGGGGACAATTGCTATGCTACTCATGCCTTTGTCATTCCTTAATGTTGAACTCTTTACACTATGAGGGTGAGCCCGGAAAGTGTCTTGGTCCCGCTCAAGCCTATATTTAGAGGTGTGGTTGGACAAGTGATATAATTATGCTTTGAGATTTGACGCTTTATGATTTATGCTATAAAAAACTTCCCTTAGTCCCTTTAACCTTATTTATTCTCTCTTGTTGTTGTTTAATTACTTCTGCGACCAAGGATGTGTAAATGATATGCTAAGAGGCTTGTTTGGGGCCCCTTTGGGTTCCCATTCTCCATGTAACGTCTAGGACCTAGGCTTGGATTGTGACATTATGATTATAATGATGATACGATGATGATGAGGGTGATTGAGACCCTAATGTTTATACAATGATGATGATGTTAAGATGGGGAGTTTACCCACACTATATGAAAGGCTACGTAGATGGACTATTCTTATAATAAGAGATGTTTTTATGAAAGATTATGATGACTATTTTACAAGCTATGAAAGTATAATTTTGATGAAGTATGAATTATGTTGAAATCTATGTATATGCATGATTTATGTATTTTGTGGGATATGAGTTAACACTGAATGAGATTAGAGGGGGGGCTCGACCTAAGGAGTCCTTAATGTAAAGCCTATGTTTCTCATTACTACATGTCATTGTAGGTCTTATGATAGTATGGTATTATGTTAGTGGATCCACATACATAAAGCATACACCAAAATGGGAAGGCTCTCCTAAGGCTTATGTTAAAGTACTCCGCGAAAATGGAAGGATCCTGTCTAAGGGAACACTTTCATTTCATAAGTAACAAGAGTCAGTAGGGTCAAAGCTCATGCCATAAATACATAACATGTCCAACTACACCTCTACTACATAGATAAGAGCGAGGGCCAAGACAAAGCAACCAACCAGAATGGAGGACTCACCAACAAGCTTTATAGAAGTTGTACTAGCTACGTGGAGGAGGAAGATGATCAAGCGGTACATCGATTCCTACATGGTGACATCATGTAGGCATAGAGTATGTGTTAGTACGTTTGAATGTACTAAGTATGAAGGATACAATGCAATAATAGATAGGTATCATAATTGAAAAGCTTAGTTAGTCAATGGATGAGCATATTGCAATATGACATGAATGGAAGATGCTTGAAGTAAATCATACTTTCATAGAACATAACGCATGTGTAGGGAGTGACCATTCTTAGTGCAATCCAAGGCCTACATCCTCCTTGAGAGGTGTATGAGGTACAAACCCTTTCATGAGGTTGATGAAGTACAAACCCCCAAATGGGTTGATGGGTTCAAACCCAAAACATGGTTGATGGAGTACAAACCCCCTAACGGGTTGATAGAGTACATACACCAATCCCTACCAAGATTAACCGGGCCTGCCACCCCTCGAGCTAGGCAATCGAGGTACCAACCCCTTAATAGGTTACTTGGGCCTACAACCTCCCAAACTAGGCTTGGTCATCCCCAACACTATAGAGACAATATCACATTTAGATATATAAATTTCTCCCACCATCACATAGTCATTTTAGCCATACATTCCTCTCATCATCATACAATCATCATATTCACACATTCCTTTCATTATCATATAGTCATCATATACATACATCAATTTCATCATCATTCCATCATTATTACATCATCATTTCATCATCATTTCATTATCATATAATCATTCTACTTATAAGACATGCATTGGACCTTCAATTCCTCAAGAATCCATAATCGGACATTTTATCAAACACTTAGAGGGTGTGTAGTGCTAGTGTAAAATCATGAAATTCACGAGTAAAATCATGCTAGTAAATTCATTGTAAAACCTTCAAAAGATACTTCGTAACACCCTTAAGCAATATACATTAAAGCCCTTCATCAAATCTTACAATAGACCTTAGATTCATAGCTCTAAACATGGTAAAACAGTCGCAATTTCATGAACCCCAACATAGTGTGCAGTAATTTTCATAATTGATAAGACCCATGATTAAATAAATTTTAAATCATGTAATTTTGAGTAAAAGGGAGCTTGGGTATCATGGGTAAAAGAAATCCATAAAAAAACTCACATGCCTTAGCTTTGGAGATGAACTTGATGAAGATTGGAGATAGACACCTGAATCTTGAGAGGAAATCCTTAGATCCGGAGAGGGCTTTGAGACTTGAGTTTTGGAGTAAAATATTTGGCTAAGTGTTTGAATAAGTATTGGGAAATGTTTAGAATGATATGAGGGTAAAAAATGGTTAAGTATATGTATTTTCACATTTGGGAATACTTAGGCCCAAGACTTAAAAGTCTTGGACCAAAGTCAAAACTAGACCAAAATATAACACTAGTGCGCGCCCTTGATGCATCGCGCCAGGGGCACGAAAAGTTCACTCGAAATCATTTTTTGGAAAACTAAAATTGCTAATCATTTTCTCTTACATTGGCATTAGAGCCATTTTCCACTCAAAATGACCCCTTGAACAAGAATATGAAGTCGGTTTTTGGATATCTCGCATGGATTTTGAAATATATGAAAAATTATGATTCCGGAAACTTTCCCATGTGAAGGGTTTGGTTAAGATATGCCAGCAGCACATTTTCGTGCACTTTGTGGGATCATTTCCATATCTCCCCCTTGGGAACATTCATCCATGAATGTCAAAGAAACCTATATGAGAGACATAGACATGACAATTTCAGCCCACATAAGAATGCAACAATGCCTTTAAACATCATTTCAAAAATTTTATCATAAGTGTAAAATCATCATGAACTTAGTAAATTTAAACATGAACATATGCAATGACGTGAGGGCTGAACTTAAGACTTAAGGTCATATAAAGAATTAGATCAATGCCTTTGGCTTGAGTAGAGTGGAGAAGGTAAGGATGTCGCTTTTACATGTCCTATTCGTCCTACCAAGTAGCTCAATCAACTTGTTGATTCCTCCAAAGAATCTTAATGGAAGCCACCTCTTTGCTCCTAAACCTCTTCACTTGCCTATCAAAAATCTAAAACAGAACCTCTTCATAAGTCAAATTATCTTCAAAAACACCCACAACATCAAGAGGTCCAATGGCATTCGGATCACCCATACATTTCCTCAACATGGACATATGAAACACATGATGGACGAAATCTATTTCTCTAGGCAATTCAAACTCATAAGCTACCTTACCAACCTTTTTCATCACCTTATAAGGACACACATATCTTGGGCTCAATTTTTCCTTCTTACCAAAATGGACCACACCCTTCATGGCTGACACTTTCAAGTAGACCCAATCACCATCCTTGAACTCAAGATCCCTTGTCCTCACGTTAGCATAAGACTTTTGACGACTTTTAGCTGCCTTCAACCTTTCTCTAATCATTCTAACCTTTTCAAGAGCCTCCATAACCAAATTTGGTCCCAACAAAGCCAACTCACCAACCTCCAACTAACCAACTAGTGATCTACAATGTGTACCATAGAGGACCTCAAAACGAGCCATACCGATGCTAGAATGATAGCAATAGGCAAACTCAATCAACAGAAGATGATCATCCCAACTACTTTTAAGCTCCAACATACATGCTCAAAGTATATCCTTGAGGGTTTGCATAGTTATTTTGGTTTGGCTAAAACGATCCTGAAAAGTGCCTAAAAATGTGTCTCGAAAGTGCCCAAAATCTAGTTTTTCATATATCTAAAAGTCTGTTGGTTATTTCAAAAATCCAACTTCATATTCTTGTTCAGAGGGTCCAATTAGGGTGACAAGGGTCTAACCTCGAATTTAGGGCAAAGAAATTGAATTATGAAATTTCACTTGGTGCGATTTCCAGAGAGCCTCCGCGTCCTCTCTGCGACATGGAGATGGGTATTTTTTGCATATTTTTTCCTAGCCCATCAAGATTTTTCTAAGTGTTGGGCCTAAGTTTTTCCAAACGTGTTTTTACCTATACTTAACAAAATTTAACCCTCATATCCCCTAAAGCATTTCCCAACACTCACTAAAATAGTTAGCTATATTTTTACTCCCAAATTCAAGACCCAAAATCCTCATCCAAAGCTAAGGATTCTTTCAAGCTTCAAGCCTCCATTTTAAAACTTCATCAAGAACTTCCCCAAAGCTAAGGTATGTGGTGTTGAACCATTGGGTCCTTCCACCCATGGTGTCTAAACCCTCTTTTTACTAATATTGCATGATTTAAAGTTGATTTTACATGTGGGTCTTGTATATTGAGCAATTTAATACAGAAACCCTCTTTTTACTATTATTTTATGATTTAAAGTTGATTTTACATGTGGGTCTCATATATTGAGAAATTTACTACACAGTGATTTTAGTTCATAAAAGTATGGTTGTTTTAGCATGTTTTGAACTCTAAATCTTGGATCTAATGTTGGATTTGATGAGTGGTTTTGCTATGAATGTCTTGGAGGTGTTGAAAGGTATTGATTGATGGTTTTACAATAGATTTTCTTGCATGATTTCACCTCTAAATTTCATGGTCTTTTACCCCTATTAGACACCCCCAATATATTTGATAAAATGTCCAGTTATGGTTTCTTGAGGAAATAAAGGTCTAAAGCATGAGATATGCTATGATTGACTATATAATGATAAAATAAGCTTATATACATGATGAATACTATATAAAGTGTTATGGTAGACCATTCCCAATTCGGGGGCCTAGTTGAAGGGTCAAAGACTCAACCACTAGGGTGATAGGTGTGATCATCATCGACCTAGTTAAGGGGCTGATACCTCAATCACTAGGGTGATGGGTACAATCATCACTAACCTTGATTAATGGTTTGTACTTCACACACTAGGATGATGGGTACTATCATCACTAACTTTGATGAAGGGTTTGTACCTCATACACTAAGGTAATGGGTGCTATCATCACCAACCCTTGGGGGTTTATACCTTGAAAATCTAGCTTGGTCCCCTCTTCACATATGGTATCCTATATTAGTATGATTTACTTAAGCATGTTGTACTTATACATTAAACATACGTGTCATATTGCTATATTACGCCTATTTCCTAATGTTATGCATGTTGATTATGAAGCTTATCTCTTGTTGCATTACATCATACATACTTAGTACATTCAAACATACTAATGCATACTCTTGCCTACATGATATCACCATATGGCGACCGGTGCCCAAGTTGATCATTCTCCTCCTCCACATAGCTAGATAGTGGCATTCCAAGCTTCTTGGTGAGTCCTCCATTTTGGGGACCTTGGTCTATGTTACTATTATGCTTGTATTGAGACACTTTCTTATGTTCTATTGACTATAAGGTTGGGCTTGGTAGCTTGTCTTGGCCCCTGCTCTATCTATGTATTAGAGGTACTTGTTGGACATGTTGTGTATTTATGTATGACCTTTGACTCTCGACTCTTGATTATGACATTTATGCAAGCTTTCCCTTAGACCCATTGCCCTTATCTTAATCTATATGTCTTTGTATGCTTCGATGACCAAGGATGTGTAATGACAAGTTAAGAGGCTTGTTTAGGGTTCCTTTGGGTTCACCATTGGTCGTGTCACGTCAAGGCCCTAGGCTTAGGTCGTGATAAACTTGGTGTCAGAGCACTAGGTTGATAGATCCTCAAAATCCTGTACACCACGTCAATTAGAGTTCTATTCATGGTTGTGAAACGCACCATTACTATGAATAGGAGGCTTTGAGGTGTTTTAGGAAATGTACCCCTTTTACATGTCCTAAGTCATGCTATAGAGTTGTGATAAGGATTCCCCCCTAACAATCATTCTTTGCTATGCTAGATCATGCCAAATACTAGAGGTACATGGGCTAAAACTCTCGAGGAGGAACCTACCAATGGTGAGCTCTGGGATACTCTTACTATGCTTGCCCAAGTGGTGGCCAACCAAGTCCAACAAGGGGCCCAAGCCCCTCATGCTACTACCCCCGGAGCTAAGGTAAGGGATTTCATGTGGATGAATCCTTTAGTTTTCCATGGGTCAAAGGTGGATGAGGATCCATAAGAGTTATTGATGAAGTCTACAAAATCTTGTCTATCATGGGTGTTGGGCCAAATGAACTTTGAGGGTAAGTTCCAAAAGAGTTCTAGATTTCAAGGCCAAAAGCCTCCTCATTATAAGAATAGGGGGTTTGCCAATGACTTCCCTAGGCCTCAAGGTGTTGTTGGTGTGGCTCTAAATGATGTATGTCCTAGATGTGGAGAGGGTCATAAAGGCCCATGTTTGAAGTATTCTAATGCATGTTTTGAATGTGGGGAGCTTGGTCACAAGTAATAGATTGTCCTAGAAATTGTAGCAAGGTTCAAGGTACAAATGCAGTTCCATTGAGTAGAGGTGGTCCTCAAGGTATTCCTCAAGGTGTTCCTCAAGATGGTTCCCTAAGGCACAATTGATTCTATGCTCTATATGGGAGGCAAGGGGTTGGTGAGGTCCCCGATGTAGTTATCGGTATGTTGAAAATCTTTGATCTTAATGTATATGCTTTGATAGATTCGGGTGCCACCCTTTCCTTTGTTACCCCCTTTGTTTCTAAAATGTTCCATGTTGAGTCGAAGTTGTTGTATGAGTCATATAAGATGTCTACCCCTATTAGTGCCTCTATTGTTGCTAGGAGGGTGTATAGAAATTGTTCGGTTTGTATCTTGTGTAAAATATTACCTTGTGATCTTGTTGAATTAGATATAGTTGATTGTGATGTTATCCTTGTGATGGATTGGTTGCATGCATACTATGCTTCTATTTATTGTACAACTCGTAGGGTTAAGTTTCAATTTCCAAATGAACCCATCCTTGAGTAGGAAAGTCATGATGTAATAGTGAGGGGTAGGTTCATCTCATGCATTAAAGCCCATTGGTTGATTTCCTAGGGGTGTTTGTATCATCTTGTTAGAGGCAAAGATGTGGAGTCCAAATTCCCTTCTATTGAGTCAGTTTCGGTTGTAAATGAATTTCTTGATGTCTTCCCAAATGACCTTCCTGGTGTCACTCCTGAAAGAGAGATAGATTTTGGCATAGATCTCCTTCCCAACACCTAACCTATCTCCATTCATCCTTACTATATGGCCCCGGTGGAGTTGAAGGAGTTAAAGGAGCAATTGAAAGATTTGTTGGAGAAGGGATTTATTAAATCTAGCCAATCATCTTGGGGTGCACCGGTGTTATCTGTAAAGAAGAAAGATGGGTCACTTAGAATGTCCATTGACTACCAGCAACTCAATTGGGTCACTATAATTAATAGATATCCTCTTCCAAGAATTAATGACTTGTTTGACCAATTACAAGGGGCTAGTGTTTTCTCTAAGATTGATCTTTGGTCTGGGTACCATCAAGTAAGGGTGAGGGAGTGTGATATTCCAAAAACAGCCTTCCAGACTAGGTATGGGCATTATGAATTTATGGTGATGTCCTTTGGATTAACTAATGCGTCGGCCATTTTCATGGACCTAATTAATATGGACATCAATCCCTACCTTCATTCCTTTGTTGTGGTCTTCATTGATGATATTTTGATCTATTCACATAGTAGGGAGGAGCATATGGGTCATTTGAGAGTTGTGTTGTAAAGACTGAGGGAGGAGAGATTGTATGCTAAGTATGAGAAGTGTGAATTTTGGTTGAAGGAGGTTGCATTCTTGGGTTATGTGGGGTCGGGGGATGGTATTAAAGTGGATCTTAAGAAAACCGATGTGATTAGGAATTGGCCTAGACCATTGACCATGTTGGATATTTGGAGTTTCTTGGGCCTTGCGAGTTACAATAGAAGGTTTGTGAATGGGTTCTCCTCCATTGCTTTTCCTATGAAAAAATTGACTCAAAAGAAGGTTAAGTTTTTGTGGAATGATAAATGTGAGAAAAGTTTCCAAACATTGAACGATAGACTTATGTCCGCTCTTATATTGTCACTACCGGATGGGTGTGTTTTGTTGTGTATTATGATGCATCTAGAGTTGGTTTGGGTAGTGTACTAATGCAAAATGGCAAAGTCATAGCCTATGCTTCTAGGCAACTCAAAGTGCATGAAAAGAATTACCCTACCCATGATCTTGAATTGGTCGTCGTGGTGTTTGCATTAAAGGTTTGGCGTCATTATTTATATGAGGTGCATGTTGATATCTTCACTGGTCATAAGAGCCTTCAATATGTCTTCACTCAAAAAAATCTCAACTTGAGACAAAGAAAGTGGCTAGAACTCCTTAAGGACTGTGACATGAGTGTGCATTACCATCCGGGTAAGGCAAATCCTATGCCGAATACTTTGAGTCGCATGTCTATAGGTAGCTACCTCATATGGATCGTAGTGATAGGGAGATGGCTAGGGTGGTGCATAGATTGGCTAGACTAGGGTGAGTTAGAAGATGTGGGTGATGGTATTGTTGTTGTTGATGGTTCTAAATCTTCTTTGGTTGATGAGGTGATAGAAAAACAAGATCTAGACTCCTCCTTGCTTGAGTTGAAGGCCTTGGTGAAACAAGGCAAGATAGAGGTTTTCTCCTAAGGGGGAGATGGGGCCCTTAGATGCAAAGGTAGGTTGTGTGTGCCATGTGTTAATCGTTTGAGGGAGAGAATTCTTGATGAAACCCATAATTTCCCCTATTCTATCTAGCCCAATTCTACCAAAATATATAGAGACTTGAGAGTTGTGTATTGGTAGGGAGTCATAAAGAGGGATATTGCCAAATTTTTCACCGATTGCCATAGTTGTCAACAAGTCAAAGCCAAGCATCAAAGGTCGGGTGGCCTAACCCAAGACATAGAGCTTCCTACTTGGAAGTGGGAGATGATTAATATGGATTTCATGGTTGTGTTGCCCAAGACTAGAAAAGGTTTTTATTCCATATGGTTTGTGGTTAATACAATGACAAAATTGGCTAACATTCTACCGGTCAAGACTTCATATGGGGCTGAAGAGTATACAAGGTTGTACATCCATGAGTTGGTGAGGTTTCATGGGGTTCCCTTATCCATTATATCGGATCATGGTACACAATTTACTTCACACTTTTGGAGATCTTTTCAAAGGGATCTTGGAACCAAAGTTCACCTAAGTATGGCGTTCCACCTTCAAATGGATGGCCAAGCAGAGAGGACAATTCAAACACTTGAGGATATGCTTAGGTCTTGTGTCTTGGAGCTTAAAGATAGTTGGAATGACCATCTTCCATTGATTGAGTTTGCCTACAACAAGAGCTATCACTCTAGCATTGGTATGGCTCCTTTTGAAGCTCTTTATGAGAGACATTGTAGATCACCGGTGGGTTGGTTTGAGGTTTGACAGGTGGCCTTATTGGGGCCGGAACTAGTTATGGATGCTCTTGGGAAGGTTAAGATGATTAGGGGAAGATTGAGGGCAGCCCAAAGTCACCAAAAATCCTATGCAGAATTGGGGCTGAATCTTATTGTGGATGTTCTTAAGAAGTTTAAGATGATTAGGGAAAGGTTGAGGACATCTCAAAGTCGTCAAAAATCCTATGCCGATGTAAGAAGAAGAGACCTAGAATTCCAAGTGGGTGATTGGGTTTATTTGAAGGTTTCTCCAATGAAAGGTGTGGTTCGTTTTAGCAAAAAAGGGGAGTTGAGACCAAGGTACATTGGTCCTTATGAGGTGATTAGGAGAGTAGGCAAGGTAGCTTATGAGTTGAAGTTGCCTAGTGAAATGAATTTGGTCCATCTAGTGTTTCATGTCCTAAGTTGAGAAAATGTGTTGCCGATCCTAATGCCATTGTACCTCTTGATATTATGGGCGATGTGGAGGATAACTTAACTTATGAGGAGGCCTCGATTCAGAGCTTTGATAGGCAAGTAAAGAGATTGAGGAACAAAGTAGTTGTATTCGTTAAGGTCCTTTGGAGGAACTGACAAGTCAAAAGTGCTACTTGGGAGGCCGATGCGGATATGCAAAACTGGTATCCATATCTTTTCCACTCCACTCAAGCCTAAAATACTAATCCTAAGTTCTATATATGACTTCAAGTCTTACATTTCATCCCCTATGTCATTCATATGCATTCATGTTTAAGTTGGTAAACTTATGATGATTTTACATTTATGTTGAGATTTTGAAATGGTGTTTTACATGTTATGTTACATTCTTTTTGGGGCTGATTTTTTCATGATAACTCTTGTCTTGTACATCTCTTTCACATTTGAGGATGAATGTTCCCAAGGGGGAGATATTGAAACGACCCTAATAAGTGCCTAAAAATGTGCCTCGAAAGTGCCCGGAATCTTATTTTACAAATATCTAATTATTCATTGGTTATTTCAAAAACTTGACTTCATATTCTTGTTCAGGGGGTCCAAATTAGGGTTACATAACATCGAACTTAAGGCAAACAAATCAAATTATGAAATTTCCCTAGGTTCGATTTTCAAAGAGCTTCCGCGACACGGAGACGTGTATTTTCTGCACAGTTTTTCCTAGTCTATCCAGATTTTTCTACATGTAGGGCCTAAGCTAAATTTCACCCTCATATCCCCTAAAACATTTCCCAACACTCATTAAAACACTTAGCCATATTTCACTCCCAAATCAAGACCCACAACCCTCATCCAAAGCTAAGTATTCTCTTCAAGCTTCAAGCCTCTATTTTCAAACATCATCAAGAACTTCCCCAAAGCTAAGGTATGTGGTGTTGAACCATTAGGTCCTTCCACCCATAGTACCTAAACCTCTTTTTACTAATACTCCATGATTTAAAATTGATTTTACATGTGGGTCTTGTATATTGAGAAATTTACTGCACAGTGATTTGTCTATAAAAGTATGGTTATTTTTGCATGTTTTGAGCTCTAAATGTTAGATCTAATGTTGGATTTAATAAGGGGTTTTGCTATGAATGTCTTGGGGGTGTTGCAAGGTGTTGATTGATAGTTTTACAACAGATATTCTTGCATGATTTCATCTCTAAATTGCATGGGCTTTTACCCTATTACACACCCCCAAGGTGTTTGTTAAAATGTCCAGTTATGATTTCTTGAGGAAATGAATGTCTAAAAGCATGAGATATGATATAATTGACTATATGATGATGAAATAAGCTTATGTACATGATGAATACTATATAAAGTGTTATGGTAGACCATTCCTAATTTGGGGACCTAGTTGAGGGTTCAAAGACTCAACCACTAGGGTAATGGGTGCAATCATCATAGAACTAGTTGAGGGGTTGATGTCTCAATCACTAGGGTGATAGGTGCGATCATCACTAAACTTGATGAGGGGTTTGTACCTCGTACACTAGGGTCATGGGTGCTATCATCACTAACCTTGATGAGGGGTTTGTACCTCACATACTAGGGTGTCGGGTTCTATCATAACCAACCCCAAGGGGTTTATACCTTGGAAATCTAGCTTGGTCTCCTCTTTACATATGGTATCCTATAAGAGTACGTTTTACATAAGCATGTTTTACTTATGGATTGAACATACATGTCCTATTGATATATTATTCCTATTGCCTAATATTACGCATGTTGATCATGAAGCTTATCTCTTGTTGCATTGCATCCCACATACTTTGTACATTCAAACGTACTAACGCATACTCTTGCCTACATGATATCACTATGTAGGGATCGGTGCCCAAGTTGATCATCCTCCTCCTCTATGTGGCTAGATGGTGCTAGTGAGTCCTCCATTTCGGGGAACTTGGTAAGTTACTATTATCCTTGTATTGAGACACTTTCTTATGTTCTATTGACTATGAGGGTGAGCCCGGTAACTTGTTTTAGCCCCTGCTCTATCTATGTATTAGAGGTGCTTGTTGGATATGTTATTTATTTATGTATGAGCTTTGACTCTTGACTCTTGATTATGACATTTATGCAAGCTTTCCTTTAGTCCCATTACCCCTATTATTAATCTATATGCTTGTTGGATATGTTATTTATTTATGTATGAGCTTTGACTCTTGACTCTTGATTATGACATTTATGCAAGCTTTCCTTTAGTCCCATTGCCCCTATTATTAATCTATATGTCTTTGTATTATTCCATGACCAAGGATGTGTAATGACAAGTTAAGAGGCTTGTTTGGGGTTCCTTTGGGTTCACCACTCACCGTGCACGTCTAGGCTAGAGGCTTGGGTTGTGACATTGGCCATCCATTTAAGGATGAAAGGCTTGACTAAGCATAACTCTTGTACCAATACCCCTTTGAAAGGACCTCCAAAAGTCAGAAGTGAATTGTGCCGCATGATCCGATCTGATGGACAAAGAAACTCTATGCAACCTTACGAAGTCATGAATGTAAAATCTTGCATAATTTTCAGCCCTATATGTTTTTCTTAATCGGTAGAAAGTGAGCTGATTTTGTCATCGTATCAATCATAACCCAAATGGAATCAAAACCCTTTCTAGTCTTGGGCAACCCGACCACAAAATCCATATTTATCTCTTCCCACTTCCAAGTAGGAACCTCAATGTCTTGGATTAGGCCACTCGGCCTTTGATGTTCCGCTTTGACTTGTTGACAACCGAAAATGAATTTGATAATGTCCCTCTTCATACCTCCCCACCAATACACATCTCTCAAGTCTCTATACATTTTGGTGGAAAAGGGGAGGATAGAATAAGAATAGTTATGGGCCTCATCAAGGATTCTCTCACTCAAACCATCAACACAAGACACACATAACCTACCTTGGTACCTAAGGGCACCATCTCCCCCTTGGGAAAAAACCTCCACCTTGTCCCCTTTTACTAAGGCCTTCAATTCTAACAAAGAGGAATCAAGATCTTACTTTTCTTTCACCTCACCAACCAAGGAAGACCTAGAAGCATCAACAACAACAATACCCCATTTACCACCTCTTCCAACCTAGCTCCTAATCTAGCTAATCAATGCACCTTCCTAGCCATCTCCTTATCACCACAACCAACATGAGCTAGGCTACCCATAGACACCCTACTCAAACCATCCGCCACCACATTTGCCTTACCGGGATGATAATGCAGACTTATATCATAGTTCTTAAGAAATTCTAACCATCTCCTTTGCCTCAACTTGAGATCCTTTTGAGTGAAGACATATTGTAGACTCTTATAATCGGTGAACACATCAACATGCACCCCAAACAAGTAATGATGCTAAATATTTAATGCAAACACAATAGTGGCTAACTCAAGATCATGGGTAGGGTAGTTCTTTTCATGCACCTTGAGTTGTCTAGAAGCCTAGGCTATGACCTTACCATTTTGCATCAACACATAACCTAAACCAACCAGGGAAGAATCACAATACACAACAAATTCCTTAAGCCTATCCGGTAGTGACAATATAGGAGCGGACATAAGCTTATCTTCCAATGGGATCTACCTTAATACTATCACCCAACACCACATGTCCTAAGAAGGCAACCTCCCTCAACCAAAATTCACACTTTCTATATTTAGCGTACAATTTCTCCTCCCTCAACCTTTGCAACGCAACCCTCAAATGAATTATATGCTCTACCTCACCACGAGAATAGATCAATATATTATCAATGAAGACCACAACAAAGAAATCAAGGTAAGGCTTAAAGATCCTATTCATTAGATCCATAAAGATGGCCAGTGCATTGGTCAACCCAAAAGACATCACCACAAATTTATAATGCCCATACTGAGTCTGGAAGGCCATTTTGGGAATATCACACTCCCTTACTTTCACTTGACAATACCCGGATCGAAGATCACTCTTACAAAAATGGCTAGCCCCTTGCAATTGGTCAAAGAAATCATCAATCCTTGGAAGAAGATATCTATTCTTGATGGTAACCCTATTGAGTTATCGGTAGTCAATACACATTTTAAGGGACCCATGTTTCTTTTTAACAAAAAACACCGATACACCCCAAGGTGATTGGCGAGGCATAATAAATCCCTTCTCCAACAAGTCCCTTAATTGTTCCTTTTGGAAGGACTTTAGACTCCACATCCCTAATCCTCACAAGATGGTAAAGATACCCCTTAGAGATCAACTTACGAGCTTTAATGAAAGAGATGAATCTACCCTTGACTACCACATCTTGACTCTCCTACTCAAGGATGGGTTCATTTGGAAACTAGATTTTGACCCTACGGGTTCTACAATCGATAGAAGCATAGTATGCATGCAACCAATCCATCCCAAGAATAATTTCAAAATCAACCATGTCTAACTCAATAAGATCACAAGGCAATATCTTGTGCAAGATGCAAATAGGACAACTTTTATAAACTTTTCTAGCAACAATATACACATCAATAAGAGTAGACACCTCGTTTGAATCATCCAACAACTCGGGGTCAATATAGAACTTTTCGGTAACAAAAGAAAGAGTTGCTCCCGTATCAGTCAATGCATACACATCAAAGTAAAGATTTTCAATATATCGGTAACAATATCAGGGAATTCATCAACCCCTTACCTCCCATGCAAAGCATAGAACCGGTTGTGCCATAGGGCACCATCTTATCAGCCAACTCTCCCCAATGGGACTACATTAGCACCTTATGGATGAACCTCCTTGCCCTTGTTGTGGTTTCGAAGGCATTCTATCGCCTTATGCCCCATTTCCCCTCAACCATAACAAACACCTGTATTTCTTAAACATGGGGCACAATGACCCTTACGATACTTCGGACACATATCAATAGGAGCCACACCCATCACATCTTGGGCCCTCAAAAAATCATTGGCAAACCTCTTTTGAAAAGCATGAGAAGACCCTTGGCCCTTTTGGAACCGACCACCCTTGTAGAACTTACCCTCAAATGGGCCCTCTTGGCCTCATGACCCTTCTCTTTCTCAATTTCTCCTCTTCCATTTGTTCAATGTAGGTCATTAAACGTGACAAGTCCATGTCATTAATCAACATGGCAGACTGGCATTCTTCACTAACCAAGTCAAAAACACCTATCACAAATTTGTTCATTCTCGACCTTGGGATGACAACCAAGTAAGAAGCAAACTTTGAAAGTTGGTAGGACTTGAGGGCATATTCCCTCACACTCATTGATCCTTGTCTCAAATTCATAAATTCCACCAATTTAGCTTCCCTAAGCTCAAGAGGGAAGAACCATTTAAGGAAAGCCACTTTGAACTCTTCCCAAAGCACCACATAGTTGATTCCCTTCTCTTCTTTCCATTGGTTGTACCAAATTTATGCTACCACTTTGAGTTGGTAGGTTGCCAACTCTGCCTTTTCTTCTGACCTCAAACCTATGATAGCCAATATCTTATAGTCAATAAATGCTAAGGGTCCTTATCTACCTTTGACCCATAGTATTCCAGGGGATTCATTCTCATGAAGTCACTCACATGAGAAGCCGATGTAGGAGCATGAGCATCTCATAGACTCCTACTCATAATTGTGGTGCACAACACAACCATGAATAAGACTCTAATCAATGCTATGTGTTGGACTCTGAGGATTTAACAACCTAATGCTCTGATACCATCTTTGTCACAATCCAACCCTAGGGCCTAGACATGATAAGTAAATAGGAACATACAAGCCTTGTAGCATATCATCACATATCCTTGGTCATAGAAGCAATAGAATACAACAAGAAGTAGTAAAATAGGACAATCGAAGCTCAGGGAATACTTTCATATCATAAACAACAAGAGTCAGTAGAGTCAAAGCTCACACCATAGATACATAACATGTCCAACAACACCTCTACTACATAGATAAGAGTAGGGGCCAAGACAAAGCAACCGCGTTCACCCTCATAGTCAATATATAAGTCAAAGAGAAAAAAATATTACATAGGAAAATACCATAAGTAACATCCCCGAAATGGAGGACTCACCAACAAGCTTGATACAAGTCATACTAGCCATATGGAGGATGAGGATGATCAAGCGGTACATTTGTTCCTATATAGTTATATTATGTAGGCATAGAGTATGCGTTAGTACGTTTGATTGTACTAAGTATGTAGGATGCAATGCAACAATAGATAGGTATCATAATCGACATGCTTATTTAGTCAATGGATATGCATATAGCAATATGATAGAACATAACGCATGTGTAGAGAGTGACCATTCTTAGTACAATCCAGGGTCTACCACCTCCTTGGAGAGGCGCATGAGGTACAAACCCCTATATGAGGATGATGGAGTACAAACCCCCCAATGGGTTGGTGGGTATAGACCTCCTACATGGTTGATGGAGTACAAACCCCCTAGTTGGTTGATGGAGTATAAACACCCCAACGAGTTTACTCAGGCCTACCACCACTTGAGCTAGGTGATCTAGGTACTAACCCCTCAATAGGTTATCCGAGCCTACAACCCCCCAAGCTAGCTTGGTCATTCCCAACACTATAGAGATAAATATCACATTTAGATATATATATATTTCTCCCCCCATCATATAGTTATTTTATCCATACATTTCTTTCATCATCACCATACAATCATCATATTCAGACATTCCTTTCATCATCATATAGTCATCATATACATACATCAATTTCATCATCATTCTATCATCATTTCATCATCATTTCATTATGCATCATATAATCATTCAACTTATAAGATATGCATTGGTCCTTCCATTCCTCAAGAATCCATAACCCGATATTTTATCAAACGCTCAAAAGGTGTGTAGCGCTAGTGTAAAATGATACAATTCAAGAGTGCAATTATGCTAGTAAATTCAATGTAAAACCTTCAAAAGATACTTTGTAATACCATCAAGCAATATACATCAAAACCTTTTATCAAATCTTATAATAAACCTTAGATTGAAAGCTCAATATATGTTAAAATAGTCATAATTTCATGAGCCCCAACATAGTGTGCAGTGATTTTCATAATAGATAAGAACTATGAATAAATCAACATAAAATCAGGTAATTTTGAGTAAAAGGGAGCTTGGGTATCATGGGCGAAAGGAACCCATGAAAGAAACCCACATACCTTAGCATTGGAGATGAACTTGATCAAGATTAGAGATGGAGACGTGAAGCTTGAGATGAAATCCTTAGATCCAAAGACTCTTTTCATACTTGAGTTTAGGAGTAAAATATTTGGTTAAGTGTTAGAGTGAGTATTGGAGAATGTTTAGAATGATATGAGAGTGAAAAATGGCTAAGTATAGGTATTTTCACGTTTGGGAACACTTAGGCATGAGACAAAAAAGTCTTGGACCGAAGTCAAAAGTGGACCAAAAAATAACACTAGTGCGCGCCTTTGGTACGTTGTACCAGCGGCGCAGAAAGCTCACTGGAAATTATTTTTTAGAAAATCCAAATTGCTAATCATTTGATCTTAAATTGGGGTTAGACCTAATTTCCACTCAAAATGACCCTTGAACAAGAATATGAAGTCAAATATTTGATATCGTGCATGGATTTTGAGATATATGGAAATTATGATTTTAGGCACTTCCGAGGCATATTTTCGAGCACTTATTGGGGTCATTTCAGTTCCCACGTTTCATGTACAAGCCCCTTTATGATGTTTCCCTATTGAGACTTTATGACTTTTTCTTTGATTTACATCTTGAGGGTAAGCTAGTAAGCTATGTTCTACTCCTCGATAAGATGTTATGATGTAGAGGCATGTTTTGGAAATTATAATTATGTAATTTTTCTTATGGAAAATAATGACTTCTATATGAATATGTTCTGCTTGCTCATTCTCTTACATAATGTTTACATTATATTTTACATACTTTGATATAAGCACAAGCCTTGGATGGGATGCCTTCGGGTGTCAGATTCATCAGGTCACACTAGGCCCAAGCTTCAGGTCATGATGAAAGATGGTATCAAAGTCATTCTTGTGTCAACCTTTTTGTTGTAGGTCAATGTTTAACTGAGTTTAGTAAAATTCCTATGAGGTGGGGCAAACCTTGGTACTTTTTCTAGGAGAATCCATGTGGTGGGGTAAACCTCAACGAGGATGTTGAGTCCATAGAGAGGCTATATGAAATAACCCATCATAAAATGAGAAGTTTCACATCAGAAAAATACCAAAAAGATGTTGTGTATGTAAGTAAACATGTGTTACCTAGTAGCGATGCATTTTATAGCCGTGCAAGCTTAGGCCTAAAGCGAATAATATCACTAGTGGGATGGGATGTTATAGATGGTTTCAGAGCACAAGTTTTAAAAGCACACTAGGGAGTCCAACATGCCACGTCTAGTTGATTCTTGTTCATTGGAGTCAAGCATGCCACACCCATGGGAGAAAGGCTATGAGGCATTGAGGAAAACTTCTTTTCTTTTATGATCTATGTGGTGCCTAATAAACTATCATATCCTAATGCTTATCCTTTGGTAATTTTAGAAGATGGCTTCATGACGTGCTCTATTGCCAAGGGGAGATAATTCTGATAAGGACCATGTTCCCTCGGCTCCTCAAGTTCCTCAAGACCCTTAAGTGGATCAACTCTTCCACAATGAGTTTTAGGTCACATTACAATGTTAGTTCAAGTCATTGTTTCTCCAAAGACTCCTACTCCTACTTGAATGATAAGAGATTTAGCTAGAATGAATCCCTCGAATTTGCATGGTTTCAAGGTAGATGAGGATCAACAATAGTTCATCCATGAAGTCTACAAGGTGGTAGAGATTATGGGAGTATCTTTTGAGGAGAAATATGAAATGGTGGCTTAGCAACTTAAGGGAGTTGTTTAAGTTTGGTTCACATAATGGAAATTCAAGAGAATTGAAGAAGGGCCTATTGGTTGGTAGATATTTAAAGCAGCTTTCCTTAATCATTTCTTCACACTTGAACTAAGGGAAGCAAATGTGATAGAGTTTATAAATTTGAGGCAAGGAGGTATACGTGTGAGGGAATATACCCTCAAGTTTATAAAGTTGTCTAAATATACTCCTTCCATGGTGGCTAACTCTAAGGATCATATAAATAAATTCCCATTGCACGTGTCTGACTTGGTAAAAATGGAGTGAAAGACTATGATCCTCATTAAGGAAATGGAGATCTCTAGGCTTATTGCATATGCCGAACAAGTGGAGAGTGAGAAACTTCAAAAGATGAGGATGAGGGAGTCCAAGAGGGCTAAATATGATGGTAGATTTTCTTATGGTAAGTCTAGTAGTGGTCGTTTCCAACAAGACCAAGGTTCTTCTAAAGGTACATCTTAAAGGTTTGACAATGAAAGGGTGTCTAACCCTAAGGCTCAAGGTGAGGTTGTGAAGGGTGGTACTATTCCTCCTGAGTGTCCTAGGTGTTGGAATAATCATGTTGGAGAATGTTTAAGAGATTCTAATGATTTGTTTGGTTGTGAAAAGATGGTGTACAAGACTTTTGAGTGTCCTAATGTTGCTAATAAAGATACAAGAAGGGCATCCAGAAGTTCAAGTAGCTCAAAGACGGAAAGTTTAATAAAGTACCCAAGCCTAAGGTGGTGGCCTATGTGTTGCATACTAGGAAACAGGTTGAGGAGTCTCCTGATATGGTTACCAGTATGTTGAAACTCTTTGATCATGGTGTGTGTACTTTGCTTAACCCCGGTGCTAATATGCCTTTATTTACTCCTTACCTTGCCATAATGTTTGATGTGTCTCTGAAAGTCTTGATAGAACCTTACCCGATCTATACTCCAATTGGTGAGTAAATCCTAACCAAGAAGGTCTATAGAAATTTTCCCAGATGATCTTTCATAAAGTCTTCCCATGTGATCTTGTGGAACTTGATATGACTGATTTTGATGTTATTCTTGGTATGGATTAGTTGCAAGCATCTTATGCTTCTATTGATTGTAGAAACTGTAACGTCACATTCCTAGTTCCTAATGAGCCTATCCTTGAATGGAAGGGAAACTAAAAATTGGATTATGAAATTGTGAAATAGAATTTTTGAATTGGATCAATACTTTCTTATGTGAAAGCTATGAAAATGATTTCTAAAGGTCGCCTATATCATATTGTCCAAGTCATCGATGTTGAGTCCAATGTTCCTACTCTTAATTCGGTTGCTATGTTTAATTAGTTTCCCGATGTACTCTTGATTCGGTTCCTATTGTTAATGAGTTTTCTGATGTCTTCCTTGATGATTTGACTAGTATTACTCTTGTAAGGGAAATTGAATTTGGTGTTGATATTTTTCCCGACACTAAATTTATTTCTATGTCTCAATATCAAATGACCCTGGCGGAGTTGAAAAATTGAAGGAACAACTAAATGACTTACATGATGAAGGATTCATAAGGTCTAGTGTGTCACCATGGGGTGCTCCCATATTGTTTATAAGAAAAAGAGATAGTGCACTATGGATGTGCATGTATTATAGGTAACTGAATAAGGTGACTATTAAAAACAAGTATCCCCTTCTGCAAATCGATGACCTTTTTGGTCAATTACAAGGTGTACGCTATTTCTCTATGATTGATCTTGGGTACGGATATCACCAATTGAGGGTGAATGTTGATTGCATACCTAAAATGACATTTTGAACTTGGTCTAGTCACTTTGAATTCTTGGTTATGTCATTTTGGATTAAGAAATGCCCCCGTTGCTTTCATGGATTTGATGAATAGGATCTTCAAACCATATTTGGATATGTTTGTCATTATGTTTATAGATGATATATTGGTTTACTCACAGGATGTAAAGGATCATGAAGACCGTTTGAGGATTATAGTGGAAACATTGAGAGATAGACAACTCTTTGCGAAGTTTAGCAAGTATGAGTTTTGGCTAATAGAGGGGGCTTTTCTTGGCCACATTATTTAGGTGATGGTATTAAAGTGGACCAAAAGAAAATAGAGGAGGTGAAGAATTGGCCTAGACTATCTCTCCATCTAATATTAAGAGCTTTTTAGGTTTGGCAGAATACTATAGGATATTTGCTAAAGGATTTTCCTCCATTGCCTCTCCTTTTACTATGTTGACCCAAAAGAAGGCGTAATTCTAATGCTCTGATGAATATGAAAAGAGTTTCCAAATGGTTGAAGGATCATCTTACGTCAGCTCCTATTTTGACATTGCCTAAAGGTCCATATGGTTTTGTTGTGTTTTGTGATACCTCAAATATAGCTTGGGTTGTTTCTTGATGCAACATAGGAAATTCATTGCCTATTCCTCAAGGCAATTGAAAGTGCATGAAAGAAATTACCTGACTCAGGATTTTGAGTTGTTGGCCCTGTGTTTGCATGAAGATTTGATGACATTATCTCTATGGGGTACAAGTTGATATATTCATTGACCACAAGAGTTTGAAAAATGTGTTGAATCATAGATATTTGAACCTAAGGCAAAGGAGATGGTTGGAAATTTTGAAGTACTATGATATAAGTGTGGTAATCACCCTAGCAACGCTCAAAATGTCAAAATAAGATATGAGCCTGACCTATGACTCGTGGTACTCATGCTTTGGTTTGTGATGATTTTATAGAGACAATGTCTCCAAGAGGATGAAGAGTTGTTGCCCCAACTCCAGGACACCAACTGAGAGATGAAAATTTTGATGAGGATCAATCCATTGAAGAGATGAATGTGCACCCTGACCCTGAAGCCAATGTGTCTTTGATAATATCACAAATAAGGGATCCGATGGAAGTAGTTAGCCCCTCCCAGTCTGAAGAGGAGGGTGATGAGGAAGGGTCAGATGATGATGCCTTACTTTTTGAGTTTGGTTCCTTTCAAGTAGCTCAAGCTCAGCATGAGGATACTACTCCCCCACAACCATCCAATTCTGCTTACATTGTCACCTCCACAGACCCACAAAACATGAGATGGAGTATCCCAGGGATGACAGAGATTTATGAAAAGGTACTAGAGCTGAAAAGCCAAGGGAGGCTAGTGAGGAGATTCCACAAGGAAGCTAGGCTGAAAGGTTCAAGAATAAGTAGTATACCAGGATTAGAGGCTGAAATTGAGCAGCATAGACTTGGTTGGTTGTCACAGGTATGCTGTTATTTGCTGAGATTTGCCAAAGCTCAAGATACCCATTGAGCAACCACGATTGAGTAAAGTCCTAGTCAGAGGGAAGGTTGTTGATATCTCAGAAGAAACTATTCAAAGATTGCAGTTTGGGCCAAGCTACAGAGTGCCATATTCCACTGCAGAATATGATCATAGGATTGCAGAGATAAGAAAGGTACTGAATCAGAAGGATACCGGGTTGAGAACAGAACTCCTTAGGTGGATAGAAAGTCTAATTTGTGAGGAGGGTGTTGAGCCAACATGGCTTATGAACCACATGGAGCATATTCTGAAGGCCCATCTCTCATTTATGGCAAATGTTTGGTGGTCCATTATTCGCTGGCACATCAAACCCACTTTCATCGATAATGTGATCATATTGGTGAGAGTTGTGTTATTGGTTAGCATTTTGGCCAGGTATGAGATTGATTAGGCTCAGGTTATCATGGAACAGATACATGAGTTAGCAGTCTGCACTCAGCAGGCCTTGCCATTTCCCATTTTGATACACAAGTTATACAAGGCGACTGGGGTGTCTGTCTCTCTCCACTTAGACCATCGTGTAGAGGCGTTGCACATGATTGATCCCAGCCTAATCAAGGCCGATGAGTACACTGTATCCCTACAGAGAGTTATTCCTCTTCCTATCCCAGAGCCATTTCTAGTAGGACCCCAGACTCAAGGGTCAACTCCAACTACTACTGGCACTACCTCAGTTGCTACAGAGCTTACTCTAGCTATGAAGATCGAGTCCACACCATCCTCCAGTACTGTGGCACCAAAAACAACTTCATTATAGGTTGATTTTATTACTTTTGTTGTTGCTTTTTAGGCATTATTATACAGGGTACCTATGGCAAAGTCTAGACTACATGCTCTATCTACACAAGTTAGACCTTGGGTTGACCAGACTATACGAGATTCTAAGAAGAGGATGAAGACATTTGCCCGTGATTTGGTTGATAAGAGAGTTAAAGTGGTGGATGCCTGAGTAGATGCCTTTGAGGTAAGAGTCCAATAGAGCCTTGAGGGAACTCGATCTGCTAACACGAGCGTTGTGACTGAGGAGTTGGCGAAGTTTAAGGCCGAATTATTGCAGATGTTAGCAGCTCCTGTGCAGTCCCAGAGGTAGCACCAGTGGGCGATGAGGCATTCAATTAGCTAGCTGACCTTTCGGACATCCGTGGGAAGAGGCCTCTTTAGCATGCTGATGATCTAGAGCTGACTTAGAAGAGGCCAAGACCGGAGGAGGAGCCCATACCTGAGCGGTGGTGCAGGAGTCGCTATTGTTGGCAACCATTCATATAGATCAGAAGCAGCACACCCCACATGGAGAGGGTACTTTTGGTACTATTGTGGAGGAGATTGTGCCTCAGGACCTCACGGATCAGCCAGAGACTGGTGCTTGAAGCACCATGATGTTTGCCTTCTTTTGACCCCAGTTCTTATTTGATCATTTTAGATACTTTGTTCTATTGTTAGATGATCTTTTTGTTATGTTAGTTTTTAGATATGTTTAAATATTTTTATGATGGAATGTTATTTTACTTATATTGTGGATGTTTGTTTTTGGGTTTCTAATATAAATATATATATATATATATATATATATATTTGTGTTATCATGTTTGTTTTTTGTTCTTATTTTTACTTTGAGGATAAAGTATCCTATTTTGGTAGGGAGTGAGAAGTTATGGATTAAGGCGAAGTCTGAGTAACCTCGAGTCCATAACTTCCCCTATTTTTGATCCTAAGGTTTTCTTGTTGTGCTTTATTTTTCTTATGGATGTTTACTTTTCTATTGAACTGGCATATTTAGGTAGTGTAGATAATGTGTAAATTCATAGTAGTGTTATCTGTTGGCATATACATAATCTTTAATTGTGTTTTAATGTTTTGATGAAAAATTGAGTACACTCAAAAATTTTGAGATTATAGTTGTTGACGCATTCATACATTTTTTAGTATCTGGTAATGTTTGTTCTAATATTGTGAAGGTAAGTTAAGGCTGAAAGCATGACTTGTGAGTCTATGCTTGATTGTGGATGCAATGTCATGTGTGTTGTGAGCTTATTTTGCTGCATTCATGTATCATGTATGGACTAAGAACTTACCTTAGTACTCTAAGATTGGTTTGGTGATGTGGTGGATATGGAAAAGATCTTAGGCCTTTGTTCTTTGAGTGAACCCATTTTTGGCCAAAATGACCCACCAAATGAATGAGTGAATCCCTTGTTCCAAAATTTTGAGCTTCTCATGTACTCATTCTTTCAGTAGTATACCAGGATTAGAGGCTGAAATTGAGCAGCATAGACTTGGTTGGTTGTCACAGGTATGCTGTTATTTGCTGAGATTTGCCAAAGCTCAAGATACCCATTGAGCAACCACGAACTTACTTAACCTTGTTTGATGAAATACCTTGATATTGGCCCTGGTCTATCCATGAGCATGTGAACCTCGATTGAGGCCAAAGGCCTAAGTTGAGGGTGGCTGCAATTAGTGGCCCTGGTTTGAGGCATAGATATTGTCTACTTCAACTGAGGCTAAGAGCCTAAGTTGAGGGTGGCCCTTATTGTGGTAAAGTAATAACAATAAGGTGGTTAGTTAGGGAATAAAAAAAAGAAATGAGAAAAGCATGAACCGAGTGAAGAAAACGAAGAGAAAAGTGCCTTGAGTTCGGAACAAGTAGCAAAAATGAGTTTGAAATCGAGGTATAGCTGAAGAATTGAAAGAAAGCACTTGAGAAAAGTTCAAAATAGGAGAATAAAGGTGGACTTATTGAAAAAGGGTTGGATTATGAAAGCAAAAGGTGTTGGTAAACATGGTTCAAGGATAGTTTCTAGTCACTACTTGCCTAAAATACCATATCAAAGCCCCCTGGACCTATGTTACAAGCTCATAAGTCCTAAAGTGATCCAAATCCAATTTATCACCAAGCTAGAAGATGAGTACAGAGGCAAGCCTATGGTGTTAGTCAGTATGCATGAATTTCAATTGTGAGAGTAGAGTTAAAGTGGTGGATGCCTGAGTAGAGGCAAGCCTATGGTGTTAGTCAGTATGCATGAATTTCAATTGTGAGAGTGAGAATGCTTCTTCAGTCCCTGAATTTTAAATGTTTTTTTGTGTGAGTGTAAGTGACTTCTTTCCAATGAGGGATTTGCACTACTTAAGTAGTATATGACTACACCAGCTTGTCATAGTTGGATTGGCAGGTATCTCATTATGTTTTTATTTTGCTTAATAACCTTGCAATGTTGTTTTAAAAATGGTAGTTGGGTACCTAAATGAAGAGTTGTTGTATATGTCATTAGTATAGTTGCTATGTATTTCTCTTTGTCTACGTAGATTGAGTCGTCACTTGAGGACAAGCAATAATTGTAACTTGAGGGTGTTGATGTGTTGTCAAAACACAGCACATTTGATGCCTTGAAAAAGGGATTTTGTGAATTCTTAATGCGACTTTTTATGGGTTTTATATGATTTTCTATTGTTCTTGCAGAAAAGTTAGGTTGGCATGATTTTGAAGAAAGATTGCAGATTTTACTGAAACATAAGACATACGAGTATACCTATGAGTCATAGCCCAATCTTTGAGTCATAGGGTGTGTCATAACAGGAATTAGAGACCAATATTCAAAATCTGCTAAGTGGAGGTCACCCTTATGATGCTAGCCTACTGGTAATAAGTCTTACCACGACCCGTGTAGGTGGACTCATAGCAGGAATCAGATAGTCAATATGTTGTACTAAAAAACTAAAGGCCAAGACTACGAGAAGAACATATGAGTCATTGCTCAAGCAATGACTTGTACCTGTGGATCGTACCAGTTTAGTCCAAAATTTAAATAGCCTAATATGAGACCCCGACAATTATGAGTTGTACCTACAAGGCATACCAGCAGACAGCTATCTTTCCTGTGTTATTTTTAGGGTTTATTCGTAAACACTATAAATACCTTAAGTTAGGTTTTTTTTAAAGGAGGAAGAGCAGATTTTACAAAATAGAACTTGCCTTTAAATATTCTCTAAAGAATATTTTAGGATTTTAAATTAGTTTATTATTCTCTCTTGGAAAACCCATTTTGGGGATTGCAAATCTTACTCTTTATGTCTTTTATATGTTTCTGCGATGGATGATGTGTTTGATAAGCTATGAGGCTAGTTGGGATCCCTTTGGGTTCCCCATTCATCTGTCACATCTAGGCCCTAGGCTTGGGATGTGACAAACTTGGTATCAGAGCACTAGGTTGATAGATCCACGGAGTCCAATATACTGCATCGATTAGAGTCCTATTCATGGTTGTGAAGCATGCCATGACTATGAATAGGAGTCTTGTTGTGCTTTATTTTTCTTATGGATGTTTACTTTTCTATTGAACTGGCATATTTAGGTAGTGTAGATAATGTGTAAATTCATAGTATCTATGAGGCATTTTAGGAAATGTTTCCTTTCTTTATGTTCTAAGTCATGCTACAGAATCATGGTAAGTTTTTCCTCTAACAATTGTTCTTTGCAATGCTAGATCATGCCATACACTAGAGGAAGAAGGGTCTGAACTCTTGAGGAGCAACCTATAATGGTAAGCTCTGGGATGCTCTCACTATGTTTACCCAAGTTATGGCCAACCAAGTCAATCAAGGGGCCCAAGCCCCTCATGCTACTACCCTGGGAGCTAAGGTAAGGGACTTCATGAGGATGAATCCTCCGGTGTTCTATGGGTCAAAGGTGGATGAAGATCCACAAGAGTTTACTGATGTGCTCTACAAGATCTTGAATATCAAGGGCATTGGGCCAAATGAAAAGGTAGAGTTGGCGGCGTACCAACTCAAAGGAGTAACCCAAATATGGTATGATCAATGGAAGGGTGAGAAGGTAATTGGTAATGTGGTGCTTTGTAGGAGTTCAAATTAGCTTTCCTTAATCTCTTTTCCCTCTTTAGTTTAGGGAAGCTAAGTTTGTGGAGGTTATGAACTTCAAACAAGGTGTTATGAGTGTGAGGGAGTATACCCTCAGGCTTAATCAACTTTCAAAGTATGTTCCTCATTTGATGGTCGATCCAAGATCTAGGATGAATAAGCTTGTGATGGGGGTCTCCGACTTGGTGAGTGAGGAATGCTGGTCCACCATACTAATTGGTGACATAGACTTATCGTGGTTGATGACATATGCCAAGCAAATGGAGGAGGTAAAGTTTAGGATGCAGAGAGGTCATGAGACCAAGAGGGCCCATCTTGGGGGTAAGTCCCAAAGGGGTGGCCGGTTCCATCAAGGCCAAGGATCTCATCATGCTATTAATAGGGGGTTTGCCAATTACTTCCCTAGGCCTCAAGGTGTTGGTGGTGTGGCTCCCATGTCATGACCCACCCCTAGGGCCTAATAGGGGGTTTGCCAATTACTTCCCTAGGCCTCAAGGTGTTGGTGGTGTGGCTCCCATGTCATGACCCAACCCTAGGGCCTAGATGTGACATGGCGAATGGGGAACCCAAAGGAACCCCAATCAAGCCTCTTAACTTATCATTACGCATCATTGATCGTGGAAGCATGTAAAAAACATAAAATAAGATTAAGGGGCATAGGGAGCTAAGGGATAGCTTGAAAAACAACTTCAATAAGGGCGAAGGAGTCATAGCTCATAACATAGATACATAACTTGTCCAACAAACAACTCTAGATACATAGAGTGGGGGCCAAGACAAAGTAATCGGGCTCACCCTCATAGTCAAAATAGAACATAAGAAAGTGTCTCAATAAATAGATACTAGCAACATAAACTAAGTCCCTAAAGTGGAGGACTCACCAACTAGCTTTTAGTAAAATCGATCTAGCCACATGGAGGAGGAGGAGGATCAACTTGAGCACTGGTTCCTACATGGTGATATCATGTAGGCATGAGTATGCATTAGTATATTTGAATGTACTAAGTATGTGGGATGCAATGTAACAATAGATAGACATCATACTTAAAATGCATACATTAGACAATCGGCATAGTATAACAATATGATATGTATGGTTAATGCATAAGTAAAACATGCTTAAGTAGCTCATGCTCATATCGAATATCATACATGTAGAAGAGACCAAACTAGAATCCCAACATTGGTTGGGAGATGCCATTCACACCTGGACACCCTGGTGGCAACGTCATACCCCTCACATGGTTGATGCCATTCACACCTGGACACCCTGGTGGCAAGGTACATACCCCTAACATGGTTATTCGGGCTCCTATACCCCCCAGACTAGGAATGGTCTAATTTAACACATTATATAGAACATATATATCATCTATATAAGCTCATTTCATCATCATATAGTCAACCCTATCATATCTCATGCTTTGGACTTTCATTTCCACAAGAAACCCTAGCCGAACATTTTATCGAACACTTGGAGGGTGTAATGTGGGTAAAAGACCATGCAATTTGGAGATGAAATTAAGAAATTCTATAGTAAAACCACTAATCAACACCTTGCCACAACCTAAAGACATTCACATCAAAGTCCCTCATCAAATCCAACATTAGATCCAAGATTTAAGGCTTAAAACATGCTAAAACAACCATATTTTCATGAACTAAAATTACTGTCCAGTAAATTTTTCAATATACAAAATGCATATGTAAAATCAACTTTAAATCATGAAATATTAGTAAAAAGGAGGATTAGGCACCATGAATGGAAGGACCCAATGGTTCAACACCACATACCTTAGATTTGGAGAAGCTTTTGATGAAGATTGAAGATGGAGACTTGAAGTTTGAAGAAAATCATTAGTTCCAGATGAGGGTTTTGGGACTTGAATTTTGGAATGAAAATATGGCTAAGTTTATTGGGGAGTATTGGTAAATGTTTTGGATGATATAAAGGTGAAATTTTGCTATGTATTGATAAAAACACGTTTGGGAAAAATTGGGCCCAACACTTAGAATATTTGGATCGTACAGGAAAAACACTGCTAGGGAAAATACACCTCCCCGTATTGCAAAGAGAACGGGGAGGCAAAATCATACTTAAGCTCGCCCTTGGCGCATCGCAACAAGGGCGCGGATTTGGCGCAGATTGCTCTCTAGAAATCGTCACTTAAAAAATTATAATTGCTAATCTTTCGCTCTTAAATTGCGGTTAGACCATTCTCCACCTAATTTTGACCCTCTAATCACAAATATGAAGTCGGATTTTCAAAATAATGAATGAATTTTCAGAAATATGAAAATTAAAATTTTGGGCATTTTGAGGCACATTTTCGGCACTTTTTGGGGTCATTTCAATATCTCCCCCTTGGGAACATTCGTCCTCAAATGTAAAAGAGGCGTACAAGATAAGAATGATCATAAAGAAACCAGCCCCTACTAAAATGCAACATTACATTTAAAACACCATTTTCAAAATCCCTAGATGGTGTAAAATCATCATAAACTTTCCAACTTACACATGAATGCATATGAATGGATAGGGGCTGAAAAATTAGACTTGAAATCACATAGGAAACTTAGAATTAGTATCTTAGGATTGAGTGGAGTGGAAAAGATAAGGATACTGCTTTTGTATGTTTACTTTAGCCTCCTAAGTAGCACTTTCGATATGTTGGTTCCTCCAAAGGACCTTAACGGATGCTACCTCCTTGTTCCTCAATCTCTTCACTTGCCTATCTAGGATCTAAACTAGAATCTCCTCATAAGTCAAGTTATCCTCAACAACTCCCATACCATCAAGAGGTATAATAACATTAGGATCACCAACACATTTTCTCAACATAAAGACATGAAACACCGGATGAACCAAGTTCATTTCACTAGGCAACTTCAACTCATAAGCTACCTCACCAACCCTCTTCAAGACCTCATAGGGACCAATATACCTAATGAATCAAGTTCATTCAGTAGGCAACTTCAACTTATAAGCTACCTTTCCAACCCTCTTCAAGACCTCATAAGGACCAGCATACCTTGGAATCAACTTCCCTTTTTTACTAAAATGGACCACACCTTTAATTAGAAAAACCTTCAAATAAACCCAATCACCCACTTTGAATTCAATGTATCTCCTTCTCACATCGACATAAGATTTTTGACAACTTTGGGTTGTTCTTAACCTTTCCATAATAATCCTAACCTTCTCAAGGGCATCTATAACCAAATCCGATCCCAACAAAGCCACCTCCAGCCTCAAATCAACCGATTGGTGAAGATTGTACGAATCTTTAACAAGAATTGGACTCGAACTTGCAATCCCCTAGGTTTTCTTGTCTTCTCTCTTCTACATCATCTCTCATAAAGAGCCTCAAAAGGAGTAATACCGATACTAGAGTGGTAACTATTGTTGTATACGAATTCAATTAAAGAAAGATAGTTATCCCAACTATCCCTCAACTCTAATACATATGCCCTAAGTATATCTTCAAGAGTATGAATTGTTCTTTCAGCTAGGCCATCCGTTTGAGGGTGGAATGTCGTACTAAGGTGAACTCTTGTACCAAGACCCCTTTGGAAAGACCTCCAAAAGTGTGAAGTGAATTATGAACCACTATCTGATATGATGGACAAAGGAATCCCATGAAACCTTACTAACTCATGGATGTACAACCTTGCATACTCTTCAGCCTCATATATGGTCTTAACCAGTAGAAAATGAGTCAACTTTGTCATCCTATCAACCACCACCCATATGGAATCAAAACCTTTTCTAGTTTTGGGTAGCCCAACCACAAATCCATATTAATTACATCCAACCTTCAAGTGGGAATCTCTATGTCTTGGGTTAAGCCACCCGACCTTTGATGTTCGACTTTGACTTGTTGACAACTATGGCAACTGGAAACGAATTTGGTAATGTCCCTTTTCATGCCTCCCCACCAATACACATCCCTCAAGTCCCTATACATTTTGGTG
>DF360524.1:60031-77806 GCA_000787875.1 Solanum virginianum
AACCTTGCCACAGTTTCTTGGACAATCTCTATACATTTTGGTGGAACCGAGGTGGATAGAATAAGAAGAATTATGAGCCTCATCAAGAATTCTCTCCCTTAAACCACCAAAATATAGCACAAACAACCTACCTTGGTATCTAAGAACCCTATCTCCCCCTTTGGGAGAAGAACTCTATTTTTACCTCTTTCACCAAGGCCTTCGATTCAAGCAAGGAAGAGTCAAGATCCTATTTTTCTATCACCTCATCAACCAAGGAAGATTTAGAACCATCAACAACAATTACACCATTACCCATATCTTCCAGCCTAAGCCCCAATCTAGCCAATCTATGCACATCCCTAGTCATCTCCCTATCACCATCATCCACATGAGCTAGGCTACCTATAGACACCCGACTCAGAGCATTCGCCACAACATTTGCCTTAACCGGATGGTAATGAACACTCATGTCATAGTCCTTAAGAAGTTCTAACCACCATCTTTGTCTCAAGTTAAGATGTTTTTTAGTGAAGACATATTGGAGGCTCTTATGATAGATGAAGACATCCACATGCACCCCGTACAAATAATGATGACATATCTTCAATGCAAATACAACAATGGCTAACTCTAGATCATGGGTAGGGTAATTCCTTTTATGCACTTTGAGTTGTCTAGAAGCGTAGGCTATGACCTTAGCATTTTGTACTAGCACACATACAAATAACTCTAGATGCATAACAATACACAATAAAACCCTGAAGCCCATCTGATAGTGACAATATAAGGGTGGACACAAGCCTACCTTTCAATGTTTGGAAGCTTTTTTCATATTTATCAGTCCACAAAAACTTGATCTTCTTTTGAGTCAATTTTATCATAGGGGAAGCAATGGAGGAAAACCCATTCACAGACCTTCTATAGTTAGTTGTAAGGCCCAAGAAACTACTAATATCTGATCGGGTCAATGGTCTAGGCCAATTCCTAATCATATCGATCNTCAACCAAAACTCACACTTATCATATTTAGCATACAATCTCTCCTCCCTTAATATTTGCAACACAACCCTGAAATGACCTATATGCTTTTCCCTACTATGTAAATAGGTCAAAATATCATCAATGAAGACCACAACAAAGGAATCAAGGTAAGGTTTGAAGACCCTATTCATTAGGTCCATTATGATGGTCGGTGACTTAGTCAACCCAAAGGATATCACCACAAACTCATAATGCTCATATCTAGTTCAGAAAGCCATCGTGGAAATATCACCCTGCCTCACCCTCAATTGATGATACACAGACTGAAGGTTAATCTTAGAGAAGAAGCTAGTCCCTTGCAATTGTTCAAACAAATTATCAATTCTTGGAAGAGGATATTTATTCTTTATAGTGACCTATTGAAGAAGAAGTATGGGTCACTTAGAATGTGCATTGACAACGGCAACTCAATAGGGTCAATATAAAGAATAGATATCCTCTTCCAAGAATTGATGATTTGTTTGACCAATTGCATAAGGTTAGCTATTTCTCTAAGATTGATCTTCAGTCTAGGTATCATCAAGTGAGGGTGAGGGAATGTGATATTCCCAAGATGACTTTCTAGACTAGATATGGGCATCATGTATTTGTTGTGACGTCGTTTGAGTTGACCAATGCACCAACCATATTCATGGACCTAATGAATAGGGTCTTCAAACCTTACCTTGATTCCTTTGTTGTGGTTTTCATTGATGATATATTGATCTATTCACATAGTAGGGAAGAGCATATGGGGCATTTGAGGGTTGTGTTCCAAAGATTGAGGGAGGAGAAATTTTATGCTAAATATGAAAAATGTGAATTTTTTTTAAGAAGGTTACATTCTTGGGTCATGTGGTGTCTAGGGACAGTAATAAGATGGATCTTAAAAAGATCGATGTGATTAGAAGTTGGCCTAGACCATTGACCCTGTCGGATATTAGGAGCTTCTAGGGCCTAGAGAGTTATTATAGAAGGTTTCTGAATGGATTCTCCTTAATTGCTTCAACTATAAAAAAATTGACTCAAAAGAAGGTTAAGTTTATGTGGACCGATGAGTGCGATAGGATCTTCAAAACATGGAAAGACAAGCTTGTGTCTACTCCTAATTATCACTACCGGATGGGCTAAAGGGATTTGTCGTGTATTGTGATGCTTCCCGGGTTGGTTTGGGTTGTGTGTTGATGCAAAATGGTAAGGTCATAGCTTCTGCTTCTAGACAACTCAAGGTACAAGAAAGGAACTACCCTACCCATGATCTAGTGTTAGGCATCATTATGTTTACATTAAAGATTTGGTGTCACTACTTCTATGGGCTGCATGTGGATGTGTTCACCAATCATAAGAGCCTCTAATATGTCTTCACTCAAAAAGATCTCAACTTGAGGCAAAGAAGATGGTTATAACTTCTTAAAGACTATAATATGAGTGTGCACTATCATCCAAGTAAGGCAAATATGGCAACGAATGCTTTGAGTAGGGTGTCTACGGGTAGTCTAGCTCCTATTGATGGTGGTGATAAGGAAATGACTAGGGAGATGCATCAATTGGATAGATTGGGGGTTAGGTCAGAAGAGGTTGGTGATGATGGTGTTGTTATTTTTGATGGGTGTAAGTCTTTATTAGTTGATGAGGTGATAGCAAAACAAGATATTGACTCCACCTTGCTTGAATTGAAGGACTTGGTGAAAGAGGGCAAAGTAAAGGTTTTCTCCCAAGAGGGAGATGGTGCCCGTAGGTACCAAGGTAGGTTGTGCAGGCATTGTGTTAGTGGTTTAAGGGAGAAAATCCTTGATGAAGCCCATAATTCTTCTTATTTTATCCACCCTAGTTCCACCAAAATGTATAGAGACTTGAGGGATGTATATTGGTATGGAGGAATGAAGAGGGACATCGCCAAATTCATTTTTGGTTGCCATAGTTGTCAACATGTCAAATTCGAACATCAAAGACTGAGTGGCCTAGCCCAAGACATAGAGATTCTCACTTGCAAGTGGGAGGTGATTAACATCGATTTTGTGGTTGGGTTGTCCAAGACTAAAAAAAGTTTTGATTCCATTTGGGTTGTGGTTAATAAGATGATGAAATCGGCTCACTCTCTATCGATTAAGACCATATATAGGGCTGAAGATTATGTAAGGTTGTACATCTATGAGTTAGTGAGGTTACATAGGGTTTCTTTTATCCATTATATCGAGTCATGGTACACAATTCACTTCACACTTTTGGAGGTCTTTTCAAAAGGGTCTTGGTACAAAACTTCACCTTAGTACGGCCTTTCACCCTCAAATGGATGGCCAAGCTGAAAGAACCATTTAAACACTTTAGGATATACTTAGGGCTTATGCCTTGGAGCTTAAGGGTAGTAGGGATAACCATCTTCCTTTGATTGAATTTACATACAGTAATAGCTATCAATCTAGCATCGGTATGGCTCATTTTGAGGCTCTTTATGGGAGACGTTATTGATCACCGATTGGTTAGTTTGAGGTTAGAGAGGTTACTTTATTAGGACTGGATTTGGTTATGAAGGCTCTTGAGAAGGTTAGGATGATTAGAGAAAGGTTGAAAATAACCCAAAGTTGTCAAAAATCCTATGCCGATGTGAGAAGGAGAGACCTTGAATTTAAAGTGGGTGATTGGGTCTATTTGAATGTTTCTCCAATGAAAGGTGTAGTTCGTTTTAGTGAAAAGAGGAAGCTGAGTCCAAGATATATTAGTCCTTATGAGTTAATATAGAGGGTTGGCAAGGTAGCTTAAGAGTTGAAGTTGCCTACTGAAATGAATTTGGTTCATCCGGTGTTCCATATCTCTATATTGAGAAAATGTGTTAGTGATCCTAATGCTATTGTACCTTTTGATATTGGTGGGTGTTGTTGAGGATAAATTGACTTATGAGGAGGTTCTGTTTCAAATTTTGGATAGGCAAGTGAGGATATTGAGGAACTAGGAGGTGGCATCTGTTAAGGTCCTTTGGAGGAACCAACAAATCGAAAGTGCTACTTGGGAGGTCGAAGTGGACATGAAAAAGTGCTATACTTATCTCTTTCACTCCACTCAATCCTAACATACTAACTCTAAGCCCCTATGTGATTTCAAATCTTATATTTCAGCCCCTATGTAACTCATATACATTCATGTTTAAGTTGGCAAACTTATGATGATTTTACACTTATGTTGAAATTTTGAAACTGGTGATTTAAATGTAATGTCGCATTCTTATTGGGGACAATTTTTTTATGATCACTCTTGTCTTGTATGCCTCTTTACATTCTGGGACGAATGTTCCCAAGGGGGAGATATTGAAACAAGCACAAAAAAAATTGCTTGAAAATGTGCCTCGGAATGTCCGAAATCTTAAATTCAATATATCTCAAAATTCATGTGTGATATCAAAAATTCAACTTCATATTTTTATTTAAGGAGTCAAAATTAGTGGTAAAAGGGTCTAACCCCGATTTAAGAGAAACCATAGCAAAATATGAAAATCATAAAAATGTGATTTCAAGAGACGATCTGTGCCCCTAGCGCGACACGCCAAGGGCATACTTCTATACATCTTTGTGTCCAGTTTTCCTATCTTAGTCCAAGACTTTTGGGTCTTGGGCCAAAGTGTTCACAAATGTATTTTTACCTATACTTAGTCATATTTCACCCTCATATCCTCCTAAACATTCCCCAATATCCTCTCAAACACTTAGCCATATTTTGCACTCCAAAATTTAAGTCTCAAAACCCTCATCCGGAACTAAGGATTTCCTTCAAGTTTCAAGCCTCCATTTTCAACCTTCATCGAGAGCTTCCTCAAAGCTAAGGTATATGGGTTTCAACCATTAGGTCCTTTCACCCATAGTGCCCTAATCTCTCTTTTACTCAATTTGCATGATTAAAAGTTGATTTTACAATTGGGTTTACTAGTATGAATATATCTATTAACTATGTTAAAACTATGTAAAGTTGTGACTGTTTTACTATGTTTTGAGCCATAAATCTTGGATCTATTATAAGATTTTATGAGTGGTTTTGATGTACGTTGCTTGAGGGTGTGGCAAGGTGTTGATTGATGGTTTTACAATTGAATTTCTTGCATGATTTTATCTCTATATTTCATGGTTTTATACTTCCATTACACACTCTCTAAGTGTTTGATAAAATATCAGGATGTGGTTTCTTGAGGAATAGAAGGTCCAAAGCATGAGATATGATATGAATGATGTTATGATGATGAAATGAGCTTATGTATATGATGAATCCTATCTAATTTAATTATCTATAATTTGATATATTATTGGTTACCTAACTCATTATGTACTGAGATATGACTATTTGATGTAAAGTATTTCATTAGACCATGCCTAATCCAGGGGGAGCAAGAACCTAGGTAACCTAGATGGGGATTTCTACTCATCAACCTAATGAGGGGTTTGTATTTCACCACTTGGGTGATGGGGTGGCATTATCATCAACCTAGATGGAGGTTTGTACTCATCAACCTAGTGAGGGGTTTGTATTTCACCACTTGGGTGATGGGGTGGCATTATCATCAACCTAGATGGAGGTTTGTACTCATCAACCTAGTGAGGGGTTTGTATTTCACTACTAAGGTGATGGGATGACATTATCATCAACCTAGATGGAGGTTCGTACTCATCAACCTAGTGAGGGGTTTATACCTCCATCACCTAACTTATGGGGTGGAATCATCACCAACCTACCAAGGGGTTTGTACTTTGGAAAGCTAGCTTGGTCTCTTCTACATATATGATATCCTAAATGAGCATGAGTTACTTAAGCATATTTTACTTATGTATCGATTATACATGCCATATTGTTATATTATGCCTATTGCTTATTAATGAGCATGAGTTACTTAAGCATACTTTACTTATGCATTGATCATACAAGCCATATTGTTATATTATGCCTACTGCCTATTGATATGCATTTTGATTATAATGCCTATTTCTTTGCTCCATTGCATCCTACATACTTAGTACATTCAAATATACTAATTCATACTCTTGCCTACACAATATCACCATGTAGGAACCGGTGCCCAAGTTGATCATCCTCTTTCTTCACATGGCTAGTTCGATACTACTCAACTTAGTTAGTGAGTAATCCACTTCGGGGACCTTAGTCTATGTTTCTCTTATTATATATTGAGACACTCTTCTCTATATTCTATTTTGACTATGATGGTCAGCCTAGTTGTTTTGTCTTGGCCCCCGCTCTTATCCATGTATTAAAGGTACTTGTTGGACATATTATGCATCTATGATATGCTTTTGACTCTTGTCTCTTGATTATGATGTTATGCAAACTTTTTCCCTTAGCCCTTTGCCCCTATTTTTACTCTTTATGTCTTTTATATGCTTTCGTGATTGATGATGTGTAATGATAAGTTAAGAGGCTTATTTAGGGTTTCTTCGGGTTCCAGATTCTTCATGTCACATCTAGGCCCTAGGCTTGTGTCCTAATATTAGGTCAGAGTTCATCCGGGTCCAATTAGAGGCCTTAGTCTAAGGTGGCTACAGTATCCCTCTTATTCCATCGCATCAGTTGTCTACCCCTAGATCTTGTTGTGGTTTCAGATCCTCAGATCGCATGGTTCAATAGTGCCCCATGCAGACTCATTCTGGGCCCCAACGTTCTTGGTCCGCAACATTGATCAGAGATTCAGCACTATCAACTAGAGGTTCAGCCTAGCAGACAAGGGGTCAAGGTAGTGGCCAGACTAATAGAGGTGTACATACTGGAGATGGAGGAGCAGGTGATATTTCCACACATTCTGGTGGTAGAGGGGTAGCTTCTATGAGTGGACAAAGGTTGAGTTATTGGAATTGCAGCTTCTAATCCATGAACATGTAACACGGCTTGTGGATGGACTTATAGGCCATATAATATTTCGTAGTGAGACTCTAGACTTGGACATATTTTTGGTTCCTCAAGGCCTCCATTTATGAGATCTAATAATGGGTCATGGTTCTTTATATGGACTGTAGTTCTTTATACAGACCATCTAATAACTCGCAAGTTAACTTTCAAATATTTTTTAGCTTTCAAATTTCACTAGGCACTTTGCACGAGTGCACCTACGACCCATAGATGCATCTACGGGTCATAGAGTGGCTCGTAGAATTGACCTGTCAGCAAAAATTCATAACTCCCAATTTTCCAAGCCTCTAAATATGAGAGGTGTTGGAGAAAACCTTAGTTTGCACTTGAAGATGAAAAATCGTAGTCTCTTCTTTATGAGAACTTTGAACGTAAAAATCTAATGTTTTCAAGGTTTTATGTATTAATGAGAGGTTAGAAGGCTATATGATTGGTTAGGGAAGTTAATTAAGGGTCAAACGTCGAAAATAACCTTTTGGGAAAATGACCTTTTGATACAAGGCGGTCTAGGGGTCCCATCGCCAAACCACTCTACGGTATGCTTAATGGAGACCTTGGTGGCTTTTTTTGATAGATTCTAAGCTTGCTCGGAGTGTCTCAGCAGTTTAAATCAGCGGATCACCAAGATTTACAGATTTGGCAGGATTTAGTAAACCAGTCATAATATTTTACTCCAAACTTTGATTAAGGCGAAATCAGATGTGTTGGAAATCTAATTTAATTATCTATAATTTGATATATTATTGGTTACCTAACTCATTATGTACTGAGATATGACTATTTGATGTTGATCTTTCTATGAACTCACATAAAAACTTAGCTGACTGAAATATTTTTAACTTGTCTTGACCTTGGGCATCCCTTATGACACCAAACCACATCTAACAAACTTCAAATACTAAGATAAAGACCTTAACATACGTTTGCAACCTTGGAGTTTTTGATCCCCTAATTTCATAGTATTTTATTTCAAAACTCAATTGGTAAGGAAGGTTTAATCTCGACTTGTGTTAAAGGATTTTTCTGATCTCTATTCATCTCAAATATGTTATCCCACAATATAATTGGCTTTAATATCTATATTCAAGGTTAGAATCACTCGACATGATCCCATAGGCATGAGAGGGAAGTTTAGATCTTAGCTTAGGAATTCGTAAGGTGTTACAAAATGTTAGGAGAGTCCTAGTAAATAGATAACTTGTTGAGTTATTTTATAGTAATTGGTATAAAATTTTTAATATAACTCAACAACTGCTATGACATTATTTAATAATTCAAATATAATAAACATGTACTATAATATTTATTAGATTATAATATTCAAAATAGTAATTAATATTTGAACATAAAAATTGGATAAAATATTAAGAGGACATACTTCTCCAACATTTTAGATTGCCTCATTTTTACAATACAAATAAAAAGTTGAGAATTTGAATAAGAGCCCATCATCATGCTCTAAAAAAATGATATTAAAAAAAAGTACTGGCCACCATCTGAAAATATCCCCAATCTATCTTCACTGCATTTTCTTTCAGTTGTTGTTTCTTCATAGTTTTTACATCATCTTTTAGTTGCATGATTTGTCAATTATGCTTCATTTGTGTCCTTATTTTGTAATTCTTTAACCTCTCTTTTAGTACTAATTAACTTTCTTCTTCTCAAATTTCTAATAGGAACATAACAACAACAATAACATAGGGTCTGGGGAGGGTAAAACATACTCAGACCTTACCACTACCTCAAAGGTAGAGATGTTTTTTCCTAGGAACCCTCTCTCCAAAAATTCATAAGCAAAATAAACTAGATATAGAAAAAATGGAAAAGGAAAGAAAAGAAAAAGAAAGAATGACTAATAATAAAAAGTACATGATATTATGTAAATATGATAAAATTAACATATATAAGACGGATAATGGCAACACAAGAATAACTACATCACTAATACTACTACCCTACTATACCCCAAGGCCAGACATCAACCTAATCTTACTAACCTATTAGCCTGCTACTCTAATTCACGACCTTCACTCTTTTCTATCAAAAGTCATGTCCTCGGTGAGATCAAGTTTTGCCATGTCTTATCTGATCACCTCCCCACAATACTTCTTCAGTCTGCCTTTACTCCTCCATATAGCCCTTATATCTAACCTCTCACACCTTCTAACAGGAGCATCGTTACTTCTACTCTACACGTGTCCAAACCATCCCAGTCTCGCTTACCTTATCTTGTCAACTACAGGGGCCACCTCTAACTTCTTCCGAATGGTCTCATTCCTAATCTTATCACTCGTGGTATGTCCACACATCCATCTCAACATCCTTATCTCTGTGACCTACATCTTCTGAATATGTGAATTTTTAATTGGTCAACACTTCACTCAACATAGCAAAGATGGTCTAACCACTATTGTGTAAAACATACCTTTAAGTTCAGGTGGTATTTTCTTATCACACAGTACTCCAGAGGTAAGTCTCTATTTCATCCATTTTGTCCCAATACGATGTGTGACATGATCATCAATATCACCAGTACACTAGATGATGCACCCAAGATATTTAAAATTATCTATCTTGGGAATTAATTAAATGGCAAGTCTCACATCAATGTCTGCTTCATCCCTCGCAACACTAAATTTGTACTCCAAGTATTTTGTTTTGGTCCTGCTCAGTTTGAACCCTTTGGATTCCAAAGCCTATTTCCAAACCTTTAATCTATCATTAACTTTAGCTCGCATCTCATCAATTAGTACTATGTCATCTCCAAATAGCATACATGAAATGACTCAAAAAAGTGCCCAAAAAAGTATTTTAGAAGTGCCTAGAATCGTAATTTTCATATATCTAAAAATTAATGCGCGATACAAAAAATCCGACTTCATATTCTTATTTAGGGGGTCAAGGGTCTAACCCCGATTTAAGGATAAATCCTCTGGTATTCTATGGGTCAAAGGTGGATGATGATCCATAAGAATTCATTGCTGATTTAAGAATGAAAGAGTAGCAATTATGAAATTTCAAGATATAATTTCTAGTGGTAAATCAGTGTCGCTTCTGCGACGTGCCATAGTACTAAAATTGGCCTATTTTTTAACTCGGTCCAAGACTTTTAATTCTTGGACCTAAGTGTTTCCAAATGTGTATTTACCTATACTTAGCCACGTTTCACCCTCATATCATCCTAAACATTTTCAAATACTCACTCAAACACTTATCCATACTTTTCACTACTAAATTCAAGACTCAAAACCTCTTCCAGATCTAAGGATTTCCTTTAAGCTCAAGCCTCCATTTTCAATCTTCACTAAGAGTTTCTCCAAAGCTAAGGTATGTGGGTTTCTTTCATAGGTTCCTGTCACCCAGGATTATCAAGCTTCTTATTCTAACAAATTTCATGAATTAAAGGTGATTTATTCATGGGTCTTGAATATTATGAAAATCACTGCACACTATCTTTTAGCATATGAAATTGTGACTGTTTTACCATATTTTGAGCTATGAATGTAAGATCTATTGAAAGGATTGGTGAAGCGTTTTGATGTTAACTACTTGAGGGTGTTACCAAGTATCTGTTTAAGCTTTTACATTGAATTTACTAGCTTGATTTCACTCTTGAAATACATGGTTTTATACTAGTACTATACACCCTCTAAGTGTTTGATAAAATGTTCGGATGTGGATTCTTGAGAAATTGAAGGTCCAAAGCATGAGATATGATATGAATAACTATATGATGATGAAAAGAGCTTATGAATATGATATATTCTATATAAAGTTTTGCATTAGACCATGCCCAATCCAAGGGGGGCAAAGAACCCGGGTAACCTAGTTGACGCGTTTGTATCTAACACACTAGGGTGATGGGAGCGATCATTATCAACCTAGTTGAGGGGTTTGTACCTCACACACCAGGGTGATGGGTGAGATATTTTGCATTGTATCTTATATACTTAGTACATTCAAACGTAGAAATCCATACTCTTGCCCACATGATATCAGCATGTAGGAACAGGAGCCCATGTTGATTATCCTCCTCCTACATGTAGGTAATTCAGTACTACTCAAGCTAGTTAGTGAGTCCTTCATTCTAGGGACATTTATCTATGTTTCTCTTATTATGTATTGAGATACTCTTCTTTATGCATAATTTGACTATGAGGGTGAGCCCGGTTGCTTTGTCTTGGTCCCCACTCTTATCTATATAGTAGAGGTGTTTGTTGGATATTTTATGTATCTATGATATGATCTTTGACTCCTTATCTCTTGATTATGTGTTATTCAAGCTTTCCCCTTAGTCTCATTGCCCCTATTCTTACTCTTTATATTTTCTATATGCTTTCACAACCAATGATGTGTAATGATAAGTTAAGAGGATTTTTTGGGGTTCCTTCAGGTTCCCCATTCAGCGTGTCACGTCTAGGTCCTAGGCTTGGACCGTGACATATTTGGTATTAGAGCACTAGGTTGATCGATCCTTAGATTCCAGCACACTTTATTTGTTAGAGTCTTATTCATGGTTGTGAAGTGCGACATAACTATGAATAGGAGGCTATGAGGCATTTTAGGAAATGTTTCTCTTCTTCATGTTCTAAGTCATACAATAGAGTAGTTGTAAGTTTTTCCCCATAATGATTGTTCTTTGCTATGCTAGATCATGCCTAATACTCAAGCAAGAAGGTCCTGAACTCCCGAGGAGCAACCTACCAATGGTGAGCTCTGGGATGCTCTCATAAGTTATGGCCAACCAAGTTAATTAAGGGGCCCAAGCCCCTTATGCTACTACCCCGGGAACTAGGGTAAGGGACTTCATGAGGATAAATCCTCTGGTATTCTATGGGTCAAAGGTGGATGATGATCCATAAGAATTCATTGATGAGGTCTATAAGATTTTGAATATCATAGGTGTTGGGCCGAATGAAAAGGCAGAGTTGGTGGCATGCCAACTCAAAGGGGTAGCCCAAATATGGTATGATCAATAGAAGGAGGAGAAGAAAAATAGTAATGTGGTGCTTCGGGAGGAGTTCAAATTGGCTTTTCTTAATCAGTTCTTCCCTCTTGAGCTTAGGAAAGCTAGGTTGGTAAAATTTATGAATTTGAAGCAAGGTTCCATGAGTGTGAGGGAGTACGCCCTAAAGTTCAATTAACTTTCAAAGTATGCTCCTCATTCGGTGGCCGATCCTAGATCTAGGATGAATAGGAAAGCTAGGTTGGTAGAGTTTATAAATTTGAAACAAGGTTCCATGAGTATGAGGGAGTATGCCCTCAGGTTTAATCAACTTTCAAAGTATGCTCCTCATTTGTTGGCCCATCCTAGATCTAGGATGAATAAGTTTGTGATGGCGGTCTCCATCCGCTTTGCTAATTAATGACATAGACTTATCCTAATTAATGATGCATGATGCGCAAATAGAGGAAAAAAAGTTAAGAAAGAAGAGTGGTCATGAGGCCAAGAAGGCCTGTTTCGAGGGTAAATTCCAAAGGTGTGGCTGGCTCCCTCAAGGCCCAGGATCTTCTCATGTTACTACTAAGGGATTTGCTAATGACTTCCCTAGGCCTCAAGGTGTTGGTGGTGTGGCTCCTACTGATGTATGTCCTAAATATGGAGGAGGTCATTGGGGTACATGTTTGAAAGGTTCTAATGCATGCTTTGAATGTGGGGAGCTTGGTCATAAGAAGATGGATTATCCAAGAAACCATAGCAAAGGATGGAGTACAAATGTGGTTCCATTGGGTAGGGGTAGTCATCAAGGTTGTTCCCCAAGCCACAATCTGTTTTATGCTCTACATGGGCGACAAGTGTCTTGGAGGTTCCTAACGTTGTTATAGGTATGTTGAAAATCTTTGACTTTGATGTATATACATGGATTGATCTGGGTGCCACTCTTTCCTTTATTACCCTATTTATTTCTAAAAAGTTCCATGTTGACCCCGAGTTGTTGCATGAGTCATATAAAGTGTCTACTCCTATTGGTGCATCTATTATTGCTAGAAATGTCTATATAAGTTTTTCCGTTTGAATATTGCATGAAATATTGCCTTGTGATCTTGTTGAGTTGGATATGATGGATTTTGATGTCAAAATGTCTATATAAGTTGTCCTATTTGCATATTCCATAAAGTGTTGCCTTGTGATCTTATCGAGTTAGACCTGGTCAATTTTGATGTCATTCTTGGGATGGATTGGTTGCATGCCTACTATGCTTTTATTTATTGTAGAACCCGTAGGGGCAAATTCCAATTTCCAAATGAACCCGTCCTTGAGTGGGAGAGTCAAGATGCGGTGGTCAAGGGTAGATCCATCTCTTATTGTAGAACCCGTAGGGTCAAATTCCAATTTCCAAATGAAAACTTCCTTGAGTGGGAAAGTCAAGATGTGGTGGTCAAGGGTAGATTCATCTCTTGCATTAAAGCCCTTAAGTTTATCTCTAAGGAGTGTCCTTACCATCTTGTAAGGGTTAAGGATGTGGAGTCTAAAGTCCTTCCTATAGAGTCGGTTCCGATTGTAAATAAGTTTCTTGATGTCTTCCCAAATGACCTTCCCAGTGTTCCTCCCGAAAGGGAAATAGACTTTGGAGTAGACCTCATCCCCAATATTCAACCCATTTCTATTCCCCCTTACCATATGTCCTCGGTGGAGTTGAAGGAGTTGAAGGAACAATTGAGGGACTTATTGGAGAAGGGATGATTATTTGTTTTAACAATTGCAAGGGGATAGCCATTTCTCTAAGTTTGATCTTCGATCCGGGTATTATCAAGTTAAGGTAAGGGAGTGTGACATTCCGAAGACCACCTTCCTGATTAGATATGGGCATTATGAGTTTGTTGTTATGTCTTTTAGGTTGACTAATGCACCAGCAATCTTCATGGAACTAATGAATAGGGTCTTCAAACCCTGCCTTGAATCCTTTGTTGTGGTCTTCATCGATGATATTTTGATCTATTCACATAGTAGGGAGGAGCATATGGGTAAAGGCAGAGTTGGTGGCATGCCAACTCCTTTGTTGTGGTCTTCATCGATGATATTTTGATCTATTCACATAGTAGGGAGGAGCATATGGGTCATTTGAAGGTTGTGTTACAAAGATCAATGGAGGAGAAATTGTATGCAAAGTATGAAAAATGTGAATTTTGGTTGAAGGAGGTTGCTTTCCTAGGTTATCCAGTGTCGAGGGATTGTATTAAGATGTATCCTAAGAAGACTGATGTTATTAAAAATTGGCCTAGAACATTGACCCCGTTGGATATTAGGAGTTTATTCGGCCTAGCTAGTTACTATCAATGGTTTGTGAATAGGTTCACCTCCATTGCTTCCCCTATGACAAAATTGACTCAAAAGAAGGTTATGTTTGCGTGGACCGATGAGTGCGAGAGGAGCTTCCAAATATTAAAAGATAAGCTTGTGTCCACTCCTATATTGTCACTACTGGATAGGCTTGAGGTATTTGTTATGTATTGTAATGCTTCTAGAGTTTGTTTGGGTTGAGTGCTAATGCAAAATGGTAAGGTGATTGCCTATGCTTCTAGGCAACTCAAAGTGCATGAAAAAGAACTATACTACTCATGATCTTGAATTAGCCACAGTGGTTTTTGCTTTAATGATTTGGCATCATTATTTGTATGGGGTTCATGTGGATGTATTTACTGATCATAAGAACCTCCAATATGTGTTCACTCAAAAAGATCTCAACTTGAGTCAAAGAAGGAGGTTAGAATTTCTTAAGGATTATGATATGAGTGTACATTATCATCGAGGTTAAGTTAGTATTATGGCAGATGCTTTGAGTAGGGTGTCTATGGGTAGCCTAGCTCATATTCATAGTGGTTATAAGAAAATGGCTAGGGAGGTACATCAATTGGCTAGATTAGGGGTTAGATTGGAAGAGGTTGGTGATGATGGTGTTGTTGTTGTTGATGGGTCAAAATCTTCATTGGTTGATAAGGTGATAGTAAAACAAGATCTTAACTCCTTCTTGCTTGAATAGAAGGCCTTGGTGAAAGAGGGCAAAGTAGAGGTTTTCTCCCAAGGGGGAGAGGGTGCCCTTTGGTACCAAAGTAGGTTATGTGTACCTTATGTTGATGGTTTGAGGGAGAAAATCCTTGATGAGGGCCGTAATTCTTCTTTTTCTATCCACCCTGGTTCCACCAAAATGTATAGAGATTTAAGAGTGTGTATTGGTAGGGAGGCATGAAGGGAGACATTGCCAAATTGGTTTTCGATTATCATAGCTATCAATAAGTCAAAACCGAACATCAAAAGTTGGGTGACCTAACCCAACATATAGAGATTCCTACATGGAAGTGGGAGGTGATTAATATGGATTTTGTGGTTGGGTTGCCCAAGACACGGAAGGGTTTTGATTCCATATCGGTTGTGGTTGATAGGATGATGAAATCAAATCACTTTCTACCTCTTAAGACTACATATAGGGCTGAAGAGTATGCAAAATTGTACATCCATGAGTTAGTGAGGTTGTATGGGGTTCCTCTATCCATCATATCAGATCGTGGTGTACAATTCACTTCTCATTTTTGTAGGTCTTTCAAAAATGGTCTTGGTACAAGGATTAAACTTATACGGCCTTTCACCCTCTAACAGATGGCCAAGCCTAAAGGACAATTCTAACCCTTGAGGAAATGCTTAGGGAATGTGTATTGGAGTTGAGGGGTAGTTGGTATGACCATCTTCCCTTGATTGAGTCGCATATAATAGCTATCATTCTAGCATTGGCATGGCTCCTTTTTAGGCCCTATATGATAGGCATTGTAGATCACCAGTTGGGTAGTTTAAGATTGGAAAAGGTGGCTTTATTAGGGCCAGATCTGGTTATGGAGGCTCTTAAGAAGGTTAGGGTGATTAGGGAAAGGTTGAAAATAGCCAAAAGTCGCCAAAAATTCGTGCCGATGTGAGAAGGAGAGACCTTGAATTCGTAGTGGGTGATTGGGTCTATTTAAAAGTTTCTCTAATGAAAGGTGTGGTTCATTTTGGTAAAAAGAGGAAGTTTATTCCGATATATGTTGGTCCTTATGAGGTGATAAAGGGGATTGGCAAGGTAGCTTATGAGTTGAAGTTACCTAGTGTGATGCGATTGGTTCATCCGGTATTTCATGTCTCTATCTTGAGAAATTGTGTGGGTCATCCCAATGCTATTGTGCCTCTTGATGTTGTGGGTGTTGTTGAGGATAAATTGACTTATGAGGAGGTTCCGGTTCAGATTTTGAATAGGCAAGTGATGAGATTGAGGAACAGCGACGTCGTTAAGGTCCTTCGGAGGAACTAACAAGTCGAAAGTGCTACATGGTAGGCCAAAGCGGAAATGCAAAAGCGTTATCCTTATCTTTTCCACTCCACTCAAGCCTAAGGTACTAATTCCAAGTCCCTTATGTGATTTTAATTCTTATATTTCAGCCCCTATATCATTCATGTTTAAGTTGGCAAATTCATGATGATTTTACACTTATGTTGAGATTTGAAAATGGTGTTTTAAATATAATGTTGCATTCTTGTTGGGGCTGGTTTGTGTATGGTCACTCTTCTCTTGTACATCTCTTTTATATTTAGGGATAAATGTTCCCAAGGGGGAGATATTGAAACGACCCCAAAAAGTGCTCGAAAATGTGCCGCGAAAGTGCCTGAAATCGTAATTTCCATATATCTCAAAATGCGTGTGCGATACCAAAAATCCAACTTTATAATCTTGTTTAGGAGGCCAAACATAGGGGAAAAAAGGTCTAACCCCAATGTAGGAGCAAAAGTTTAGCAATTATGAAATTTCAAGAATGCAATTTCCAGTGGCGAAAGCGATGCGCCACAGTATAAAAATTGGCCTTTTGTTAAACTCGGTCCAAGACTTTTAAGTCTTGGACCTAAGTGTTCCTAAATGTGTATTTATCTTTACATAGCCATATTTCAGCCTCATATAATCTTAAACATTCCTCAATACTCACTCAAACAATTAGCCATATTTTTTACTCCTAAATTCAAGTCTCAAAACCTCTTCCGAATCTAAGGATTTCCTTCAAGCTTCCATTTTCAATCTTCACCAAGAGTTTCTCTATAGCTAAGGTATGTGGGTTTCTTTCATGGGTTCCTTTCACCCATGATGTCTAAGCTTCCTTTTCTTTTTCAAATTACATGATTTAAAGGTGATTTATTTATGGGTCTTGATTATTATGAAAATCATTGCATACTATATTTAAGCATATGAAATTGTAACTGTTTTACCATATTTTGAGCTATGAATCTAAGATCTATTGAAAGGATTGGTGAAGGGTTTTGATGTTTATTTCTTGAGGGTGTTACCAAATATCTATTAAAGTTTTTACATTGAATCTACTAGCATGATTTCACTCTTGAAATACATGGTTTTACACTAGTACTACACACCCTCTAAGTGTTTGATAAAATGACCGGATGTGGATTCTTGAGCAGTTGAAGGTCCAAAGCATGAGATATGATATGAATGACTATATGATGATGAAATGCGCTTATGTATATGATATACTCTATATAAAGTATTGCATTAGACCATACTCGATCTAAGGGGGACAAGAGCCCGGGTAACGATGTTGGGGGTTTATACTCATCAACCATGAGCATTAGACCATGCCCGATCAGGAGGGGACTAAGAGCCAGAGTAACCTAGTTGAGGGATTTGTACCTCACACACCAGGGTGATGGGTGCGATTATCATCAACATAGTTGAGGGGTTTGTACCTCACACACCAGGGTGATTGATCAGATTATCATCAATCTACCAAGGGATTTGTACTTTGGAAATCTAGTTTGGTCTCTTCTACACATATATTATCCTATATAAGCATAAGTTACTTAAGCATTGATCATACATGCCATATTGTTATATTATACCTATTGCC
>DF360524.1:85869-100239 GCA_000787875.1 Solanum virginianum
TGATTAGAAATTGGCCTGGAGTATTGACCCCATCGGATATTAGGGGCTTCTTGGGCTTAGCGGACTACTATCGGAGGTTCATGAATGGGGCCTCTTCTACTGCTTCCACTATGACAAAATTGACTTAAAAAAAAAGCCAAGTTTGTGTGGTCCAATGAATGTGAAAGGAGTTTCCAAACATTGAAAGATAAGCTTGTGTCCACTCCTATATTATCATTATTGGATGGGCTTGAGTGATAGGTTGTGTATTGTGATGCTTCTCGGGTTGGTTTGGGTTATGTATTGATGCAAAATGGTAAGGACATAGCCTATGCTTCTAGCTGACTCAAAGTGCATGAAAAAAACTACCCTACCCATGATCTTGCGTTAGCCTCTATTGTGTTTGCATTAAAGATTTGGTGTCATTACATATATAGGATGTATGTTGATGTGTTCCTCGATCATAAGAGCCTCCAACATGTCTTCACTCAAAAGGATCTCAACTTGAGGCAAAAGAGATGGTTAGAACATCTTAAGGACTATGATATGAGTGTGCATTATCATCCCGATAAGGCAAATGTTGTGGCGAATGCTTTGAGTAGGGTATCTATGGGTAGCCTAGCACATATTGATAGTGGTGATAAGGAAATGTCTAGGGAGGTGCATCGGTTGGCTTGATTGGAAGTTTGGTTGAAAGAGGTTGATAAAGGGGATATTTTTGTTGTTGATGGTTCTTGGTCTTCCTTGATTGATGAGATGATAGTAAAGCAATATCTTGATCCCTCTTTGTTCGAATTGAAGGCCTTAGTGAAAGAGGGCAAGGTGGAGGTTTTCTCCAAGGGGGAGATGGTGCTCTTAGGTACCAAGGTAGGTTGTGTGCACCATGTGATGATGGTTTGATAGAAAAGACTTTGATAAGTCCCATAACTCTTCTTATTCTATCCACCCCAGCTCCACCAAAATGTATAGAGACTTGAGAGATGTTTATTGGTGGGGAGGCATGAAGAGGGACCTTGCTAAGTTCATTTTCGGTTATCATAGTTGTCAACAAGTCCAAGCCAAACATCTAAGGCCGGATGGCCTAACCCATGACATTGAGATTCCTACTTGGAAGTGGGAGCTAATTAATATGGATTTTGTGGTTGGACTGCCCAAGACTAGAAAGGGTTTTGATTCCATTTGGGTGGTCGTTGATAGGATGACAAGATCCCCCCTCAAACGGATAGCCAAGGCCAAGCCGAGAGAACCATCCAAACCCTTGAGGATATGCTTAGGACATGTGTGTTGGAGCTTAAAGGTAGTTGGAATGGTCATCTTTTGTTGATTGAGTTTGCCAACAACAATAGCTATCATTCTACTATCGGTATGGCTCCATTTGAGGCTCTCTATGGAGATGTTGTAGATTATCGGTCAGTTGGTTTGAGGTTACGAGGTTGCTTTGTTTAGACTAGACCTGGTTATAGAGTCTCTTTAGAAGGCTAGGATGATTAGGGAATGGTTTAAACAGCCCAAAGTCGCCAAAAGTCCTATGCCAATGTGAGGAGAAGGGATTTTGAATTCCATGTTGGTGATTGGGTTTACTTGAAGGTGTCACCCATGAAGGGTGTGGTCTGATTTAGTAAGAAGGGCAAGTTGATCCCAATATATATGGGTCCTTATAGGGTGGTGAGAAGGGTTAGCAAGGTAGCTTATGAGTTGGAATTGCCCAGGAAAATAGATTTTGCTCATCTAGTGTTTCATGTGTCCTTGTCGAGGAAATGTATGGGTGATCTGAATGCCATTGTACCTCTTGATGTTGTGGGTGTTGTTGAAGATAATATGACCTATGAAGAGATTCTGGTTCAGATCTTGGATACGAAAGTGAAGAGATTGAGAAACAAAGAGATCGTTTCCGTTAAGGTCCTTTGGAGGAATCAACAAGTTGAAAGTGCTACTTGGGAGGCTGAAGCGGACAAGCAAAAGCGATATCCTTACCTTTTCCACTCCACTCTAGCCTAAAGTATTGATCTAAGTCCTTTATGTGATCTCATGTCTTAAGTTCAGCCCTCATATCATTGCATATGTTCTTGATCGAATTGACTAAGGTTAGGATGATTTTACACTTATGATGAGATTTTCAAATGATGTTTAAATGCATTATTTCATCTTGATGTGGGCTAAAATTTTTCATATTTATGTCTCTCATATACGTCTCTTTGACATTAGGGGACGAATGTCCCCAACGGAGAGTTATTGTAACGACCCCAAAAAGTGCTCGAACATTTGCCTCGAAAGTGCTCGGAATTGTAATTTCCAAATATCTAAAAATTTATGCATGATATCAAAAATTCAACTTCATATTCTTGTTCATGGGGTCATTTTGAGTGGAAAATAGGTCTAACCCTAATTTAAGATCAAACAATTAGCAATTTTGATTTTCCAAAAAATAATTTCCAAAGAGCTTTTTGCGCCCCTGGCTCGACGCTCCAAGGGTGCGCACTAGTGTAAAATTTGTTCAGTTTTTGGCCTAAGTGTTTCCAAACGTGAAAATGCCTATACATAACCATTTTTCACCCTCATATAATTCTAAACATTCCCCAATACTCATTCAAACACTTTCCCAAATATTTTACTCCTAAACTCAAGTCTTAAAACCCTCTTCGGATCTAAGTATTTTCTCTCAAGCTTCAAGTCTCCATCTCCAATCTTCATCAAGCTCATCTCCAAAGCTAAGGTGTGTAGTTTTCTTTCATGGGTTCCTTTCACCCATGATACCTTTTCCCCAAGCTCTTTTTACTCAAAATTGCTTGATCTAAAGTTGGTTTATTAATGGGTCTTAGCTATTATGAAATCACTGCACACTATGTTGGGGATTATGAAATTGTGACTGTTTTACTATGTTTGGAGCTATGAATGTAAGGTCTATTGTGAGAATTAATGAAAGATCTTGATGTATATTGTTTGAGGGTGTTACCAAGTGTTTATTGTTGGCTTTACACTGATTTTTCTAGCATGATTTTACTCTTGAGTTGCATGGTTTTACACTAGTATTACACACTTTCTAATTATTTAATAAAATGTCCAGTTATGGACTCTTAAGGAATTGAAGGTCCAATGTATGTCTTATGAGTTGAATGACTATATGATGATGAAATGATGATGGAATGATGATTAAAAGGAATATATGTATATGATGATGAAAGGAGTGTATATATATAAGATATTATCTCTATATAGTGTTGGGGATGACCAAGCCTAGCTTGGGGGGTTGTAGGCCCGGGTAGCCTATCGAGGGGTTGGTTCCTTGGTCACCTAGCTTGGGGGGTGGTTGGCCCAGGTAACCTTGTTAGGATTTGGTACCCATCAACCTTGATGGGGGTTTGTACTTTATTAACCTCGATGAGGGTTTTGTACTCCATCAACCTCATTAAGGGGTTTGTACCTCATGCGCCGATCCAAGGGGGTGGTAGGCCTTGGCTTGCACTATAATGGTCACTCCTTACACTCGTATTATGATCTATATAAGCATGGTTTTGCTTCAAACATCATTCATACATGTCATATTGTTAGTACGCTATTCACTGCTTATGATTATGCATTTTGCCTATGATGTCTACCCCTTGTTGCATTACATCCAACATACTTAGTACATTCAAACATACTATGCATACTCTATGCCTACATGATGTCACCCATGTAGGAACCTGTGTACCGCTTGATCATCCTCTTCAAGGGCAGTATCTTTGTATTGTACCTGAATAAGGAATCCTCATACTGGCGCTGCTTAATCTCTTCTGTAATGGAGGATTCAGCCATACCTCGAACAGAAACCCCAACATCTCCAGCCAAATGAACTCTAACACTAGCCAGCTGATGAATATCGCAGACCATCTCTCTCCTCTCTGAAGGCATGTCCGCTAAACTACCCACAGACTTGCGGCTAAGTGTATCTGCCATAACATTAGCATTCCCAAGATGGTAGAGTATATCAACATCATAATCTTTCAGTAACTCTAATCACCTCCACTGCTGCAAGTTCAGCTCCTTCTGTTTAAAGATGTACTGGAGGCTTTTATGATCGATATAAATGTCAACGTGAACCCCATATAAATAAGGTCTCCATATCTTCAAAGCATGAATCACCGCGGCTAGCTCCAAATCGTGAGTAGGATAATTCTTTTCATGTTTCCTGAGCTACCGGGAAGCATAAGCTTTCACCCTGCCATGCTGCATCAACGCACACCCCAAACCAATACCAGAGGCATCACAATAAATCACATACCATCTGGACCCTTGGGAAGGGTCAGGACTGGAGCCGTAGTCAACTTCTCTTTTAGCAACTGGAAACTACGCTCACAAGCATCAGACCACTGGAATTTCGCTCCCTTCTGAGTTAGCCTTGTCAAAGGCGCTGAAATGGAAGCAAATTTGTTCACAAATCTCCGATAATAACCAGCCAATCCCAGGAAGCTACGCAAAGTTAGCCTTATCAAAGGCACTGAAATGGAAACAAATTTCTCCACAAATCTCTGATAATAACCAGCCAATCCTAGGAAGCTACGCACCTCTGTCGACGTCGTAGCCCTAGGCCAATTCTTTATGGCCTTAATCTTTTGGGAATCCACCCGGACGCCGTCAGCTCCTATAATATGCCCTAGAAATGCCATTAAAGACAGCTAGAATTCACATTTAGAAAATTTAGCATATAACTTCTGGTGCCGAAGTGTGCCAAGTACTGTCCTTAGATGATTCGCATGCTCCTCTTCTGACTGAGAATAGACCAGAATGTCATCAATAAACATGATCATGAACATATCCAAAATCAGTCTAAATACCCAATTCATAAGATCCCTGAATACTGCCGCAGCATTTGTCAGCCCAAAAGACATAACTCTGAATTCATAATGCCCATAGCGGGTCCTGAACACTGTCTTAGGAATATCCTCTTCCTGTACTTGCACCTAGTGGTAACCTGACCGTAGATCTATCTTTGAGAAATATTTAGCTCCCTACAACTGGTCAAACAAATTGTCAATCCTACTGCACACTATGTTGGGGATTATGAAATTGTGACTGTTTTACTATGTTTTGGGCTATGAATCTTTGTTCTATCTTAAGATTTGAAGAGTAATTATTCTTTATTTTTACCTTATTTAGTAATCAATAGACATCCGCAGCGATCCATCTTTCTTCCTTACAAATAATACCGGAGTTCCCCAGGGTGATGTACTAGGCCGAATAAAACCCTTCTCCAATAGATCTCTCAGCTATTCTTTCAATTCCTTTAATTCTGCCGGTGCCATTCTATACGGAGGAATAGACATAGGCTGAGTTTCTGGCAGCGGATCTATAGCAAACTCTATCTCCCACTCGGCAGGAAGACTTGATACGGAGGAATGGAAATAGGTTGAGTGCCTAGCAGCAGATCTATAGCTAACTCTATCTCCTGCTTGGGAGGAAGACCTGGAAGCTCGTCTGGGAATACATCTGAGAATTCATTAACGATAGGTACTGACTGAAGAATCAGTACCTCTACCTCTAAATCATGTACATGAACCAGAAGATAAATGTAGCCTTTTCTAATCATTTTTCTTGCCTTGAGGTATGAAATAAATTTACCCCTCGGCGATGCGGTATTACCTGCCCAGTCAATAATTGGTTCCCCTAGAAATTGGAAATGGACAATCTTCTTTTAACAATCAACATTAGCATAACAAGAAGCTAGCCAATATATACCCATAATCACATCGAACGCAATCAATCTAACTCTACCAGATCGGCCTTAGTGCAATGGCCATAAATTAATACCGAACAGCCTCTATAAACTCGAATGGCAATAATAGAATCACCTATTGGTGTAGCTACCTTGAAAGGCTCGATCGGCTCAGACTCTATCCCATTTTTATTAGCAACCAAAGGAGAAATATATGTTGCCTCAGCCTATTGATGCTGGTATACCTCGCTCCATAGGGCACATGGCTACCGAGGATGAAGATAAACCAGTAGCTGACCCAGTAAACTGAGTTGAACTGCCTGTACTACCTCTAACTGTACAGTCTCTCATATGATGGCCCTGACGGCCACACGTAAAGCAAGCGCCAGTGGCGCAAAAACACTACTCGGGGTGCTGTCTCCCACAGTAAGAACATGGAGGTTTGGGTGGTCTCATCTGACTGCTGGAGCCTCTGTCCAACTGTGAGCCTGAAACCGTGGAACTCGGGCCTGCCCCTGAATAACCTGCACCCTCTGATCCCCTGCTGGTGAATTTTGGGGGTGTACCCCGTACTGACTGGGGAGGATGTCTGCTCTGTTGCTGCTGAGGCTGCCTTCCTCAAAAATCCCCTGAATACCCAGATGATCTGGCCCTCTTAGGCTGGCCCCTATCGTCAACCCTATTAGGCTAGCGCCCTCTGCGTCGGTCCTTCAAGCCCTAGGCATGGAACTGAATAAAGGCGATATCCATATCAGTCTGGGTTTCCATCACCAAGCAACTATCAACATAATACTGGTTTAGCCCCACTATATACCAGTGCATCCAGTCAGTCATGTCAGCAACATATATAGGCGTATATCTGGCCAGCAAATCAAACTCCAAGTTGTAGTCCTTGACTAGCCTACCCCGCTACTTTAACAGCAGAAATCTGTCTACTCTGGCTTGCCTCACGTCCGAAGGTAGAAAATAGGCCAGAAAAGCCTCAGTAAACTCACCCCAAATGGCTGGAGGGGCACCCTCACCTCTGGACAGCATCCACGACTCATACCAATTGGCTGCTACGTCATGCAATCGGTAGGACGCCAGCTCAACTGACTCTGTCTTAGATGTACTAATCAATCGCAGGTCTGCTGCATTTGTCGAACAAACTCATAAGGGTCCTCCGCGGGATTGGACTCGAAGAACTCTGGTGGGCTGCATGTCAGAAAATCACAAGCCCTTGAACTGTCATAGCAGCCTACCTGATCACCGCCTACGCCCTGTCTACGGGCCTGTCCTGCTACTAGTTGGGTCAATAGTTGGACCGCCTCTCGTATGTCCTCAATCCCTGTACCTAGCTGAGGGTCTGAAGGCTCTTGTACTCGAACCTCAGGAGCTGGCGGTGGAGCCGCCCCCGTACCTGCAGTTGCTGATGCTCCAACTCCCTCTGGCAGTGGTGGTGTAGCCGAACTTGCTATCTGGGGTACAATATCTGGCTCACTTTGGGCACGAGCCCTAGTAGTCACCCGGGCTCAACTGGTCTCACCTACTGCTGCAGACTTGCCCATTTGGGCAGTTATGGTCTTCCTCAGAGGTATCACTAAAACCAGAACATTTTGTCAGAAAAGAGTCATCCTAATAACGCAGCTCTATCGCACGATCTAAGAATAGAAAGATAAAAAATAATATCCTAAATATCTTGTATCCTCCTGTTTATAGATGTGGTGCACAACACACCGATAAAAAAGACTCTACTAGATACGGAAATAACATCCTAAATACTCTATAACATCCTAAATGTCCTATAACATCCTAAATATCAAACACACTAATAAACAAGACTCTACTAGACACGGTCCGTGGACATTCCAAGGATGAACCGCTCTGATACCACTTCTGTCACGACCCAACCCTGTGGACCGTATCAAAAACTACCTCAGATTCTATCAAATACATCCCCGAATATAACAGAAGTCGACAAGGCTATGTTTCTAGTTTAACTTCTGTCACGACCTAACCCCATGGACTGTATAAACACTGCCTCAGATTCTATTAAACACATCCCCGAATATAACAGAAACCAACAAGGCTATGTTACCCCCTTCTTTGGGGGCTGCGTCTCATGCCTTCAGGTACTAACGTACAGCTTGGTGATCTACTAATTTAGGACACCCTTTTGCTATTTGAAGTGCTCCCCCTATTTCGGAGCCTACTTTTGGTATATGTTCATTCATTGCATTATGTATATTTATTCCGGGGAATGGTGAAGCCCTATCCCGTCCTATAATTCTGTCTGTTTATTTAGAGGTCTATGGATATATGTGGGTGGGTTGTGCCCAGTTCATTTGATTAGACTTGTATGATGTGTGTGTTGGGCGGTTTCACCTGCCATGGCGGCCTTGTCGGCCCGCATATGTATATATATTGTTTTGTTGGCCCTGTGTGGCCTTTGTTGTTATTTTTTGAGTGCAGTGTTATTTGGATAGTTCATAATACAAAGAAAACTCTGCCGAAAATATTTTTTTAATTGGTAAATACGAAATATGTACTGAGTATACAAAGCAGAAGATACAGAACATAAATCTGAGTAATAATCAAAACAGAAGTATGGAAGGTAAATATATATCCAAAAATATTAAAATATTTACTTTTAAAATACAAATCATGCATAGGGCACATGAAATATGGTCGCCCGCCCGTCGATGGCGCCATAACACAGCATAACACCAAAAAACACAAGAATACTAAGAAATAAATGCAGATTATAAACATGCTCGGATTGCGAGAATAGAGTTTCCTCGAGGCTCGTATCATAGCCTATTTTAACTAAGGCATGCCGAAAAGGAAGGTTGATGGCGCCATAACACAGCATAACACCAAAAAGTTTCAAATCTCCGAATTATCGTCATATATCATAATAATGCATAACGCTAAACATAGCATAACGCCCAACAAAAGTGAAACCCGGCCCTCGACCGAGGAGCTCGGTGAACCATAAACACAGCATAACACCAGAGAATATCATAATGCACACGACAATCAACTAGCCCAGGAATCGGCGAACGATATCATAGTAGTAGGCATGAGCAGAGTAGTGATTAATCATATGCATAAAATCATCGTCATAAATCCAAAAGATAAGTAAAATAGTCATATGTGACATCGGAAGAATAATTATTACATATTCTTTCAAAAGTTATCAAAATTGCATAAAAGGGTATCACGGGATTCACAGACGGGTAGAGACCCTCCCTTTATTCTACAGAAATTTAGACAGCATTTCCCCTGAAAATAGGCCACCCCGAGAATTCAAATCAGCCAAATCAAACAACAACAACCAACCTAGCAACATCAACAACCAATCTGAAAGGCAATACAACAATTATAGCTCTTTTTTTCATCATTCAACAACATTCATAAATTCGATTCAATGGCTTACCTTTAAGCCAACATCGATGTTTATACATTCAAATACTAACCTGAATCCATGCCAACAATATCTAAAGACATTCTAAGCAATTCAAATAACATTTTCAACAATCCAAATTTTTCTCTAATCTAGCCAAGAAGAGCCCCTAAACCCGGGAACTCCACTTTTCACATTCCTCATTCTTAAATCATGATTTGCACCCACAATTCACATTCTAACAATGCTATTCTCATTCTAATACAAATTACATTAAATATGAAATAACCTCCAAATCTATCCGCAATAATTACAACATCCATTTGAGCCAATAATTATTCATTTCCAATATAGAATTCATAATGACGACGACTAAAATATTAAGCGACACTCATTCGTTCATTGTCATATAATGTGACCCATTTTTGGCTAGCATACCAACATACACATGTGGATAATTCTCAATCATTCCTTCACCCTACAATGATCATAATATACTAACTAGACCATGCTACTTAGGGGCCTTAATATGGAGGGTTTGCATCAACAAATAATTTTTGAAGTTGCTAGAATGATCTTCAAATTTTTCCTTTCTTGTTCTCCTTGGCCAAACCTCTTGGAGGATTTTTTTAAAACTTTTTGCTCTCTTTTTTTCTTTTAAGTAATGGATGAAAAGGGAAATAAAATGGTCATGGCTTACACCATATGTTGTTCCAATTAAAAGTTGACACAAAATTATGCGGGCACCACTTTAATGCCACATGGCCAAGGGCCAAATAATTCATGATTTTCAACTTCTACTTAATTCCAATTTTGGTCCCAAATTTTTCTAAGATTTCCATACCAACAAAATTTATGAACAACTTATGTCTCAACATAAAATCAAAAGTCAAAAATCCCAACTTTATGTCCTGAAATAGTTTTGTCCTTAATTTATCATAATTAATCTGGATTGTTCCAATGCATGAAATACGGGCTCTAACAATACTCATGAAGTATCCAGTAATACTTATAATTAAAAATGCATAACTCAGACTATCCTCCTACTAAATCATAAATAATATAAAATACAAAGAATATACTTCTCTTCTTGAAGATATTCATGTTTACACTAATAGAAAAGAACCAAACAATTTAGCTTCATCTTCTCGATAGAGCAATTCTTGTTCTCAAAACTTCTCTTGTTCCTTTTCAGCCAAATAGTCCACTAAATGCAAGTTGGGACAATATTCCATCTCTTTTTATGCCCTGACTGATTTCAATCCCTATTCCAGTATGCTAAAACATCTTTTATGATCCCTGGCACAGACCTAATGATGCCCTTTGTGTTGATAAAAATCTGCCAAAGTTTCAGACTCTCCCTACAATGTAAGAAGAGATATTTATTCTCTGTCTCAGTTTCAGACCACAATTTTCCTTAAATATATCATCTCTCAAATTATTTTATCCCTCAATGTATTTTATTTCATAATATATAACATTTTTCAATTCATTTCATGAATCAACGTACCTAATTAGGGGGTCCTAATTAGGTGAAAAAAGGTCTAACCAAGATTTAAGTGCAAAGATTAAGCAATTACAAAATTCCAAGGTGCAATTTCCAGAGGGGTTTTCGCGTCCCCCTCATGACGTGCCCCTATATATTTTGGGACTCTATTTTTTAGCTTCAGTCCAAGACTTTAAGTCTTGGACCTAAAAGTTCTCGTACGTGTTTTTATCCATACTTAGTCATATTTCACCTTCATACTACCCTTAATATTTCTCAATACTCACTAAAATACTTAGTCATATTTTCACTCCCTAAACTCAAGTCCCAAACCGTCATCCCAAGCTAAGGTTCTTCTTCAAGGTTCTTCTTCAAGCTTCAAGTCTCCATCTCCAATCTTCACCAAGTTCATCTATAAGATAAGGTATGTAGATTTTAGCCATTGGGTTCTTCCACCCATGGTACCCTAGCCTCCATTTTACTATTTTTTCATGATTTAAAGTTGATTTTACATATGGGTCTTGTATATTAAGAAAATTACTGCACAGCAATTTGAGTTCATGAAAGTATAGTTGTTTTAGCATGTTTTGAGCTCTAAATTTTGGATCTAATATTAGATTTGTGGAGGGATTTTGATCTGAATGTCTTAAGGGTATTGCAAGGTGTTGACTGATGGTTTTACAATAAATTGTCTTTCATGATTTCGTCTTTAAATTGCATGGTCTTTCACCCCTATTACATACCCTCAAGGTGTTTGATAAAATGCTCGACTAAGGATTCTTGAGGAAATGAAGGTCCAAAATATGAGATATGATATGAATGATGTTATGATGATGAAATGAGCTTATGTATATGATATACTCTATATAAAATGTTGCATTAGACCATACCCAATCCGGGAGGACAAGAGCCCAGGTAACCATGTTGGGGGTTTATACTTTTCAACCATGTGAGGGGTTTATACTTCGTCACTATGTTCGTAAGGTGTGATTACTATCAACCATGTGAGGCGTTTATACCAAACAACCACCAAGGGGTTTATACCTCGAACAGCTAGCTTGGCCTCTTCTATATATCATATCCTATATGACATGAATTAATTAAGCATGTTTTACTCGAGTATTGAACATACATGTCATATTGTTATATTATGTCTATTGCTTAATCTTATGCATTTTGATTATGATATCTACCTATTATTGCATTGCATCCTACATACTTTGTATAATCAAATGTACTAATGCATACCCTATGCGTAAATGATGTTATCATCTAGGAACCGATGCCCAAGTTGATCATCCTCCTCCACGTAGCTAGTTCAGTGCTATTTAAGCTAGTTGGTGAGTCCTCCACTTTGATGACCTAGTCTATGCTCTCTTAATATATATTGAGACTCTCTTCTTATATTTTATTTAACTATGAGGGTGAGCCCGGTTGCTTTGTCTTGGCCCCCGCTCTTATCTATGAATCAGAGGTGTTTATTAGATATGTTAAGTATCTATGATATCAGTTTAACTCTTGTATTTTGACGATGATATTATGCAAGCTTTTCCCTTAGCCCCGTTTCCCCCATTCTTAAATCTTTGAATGCTTGATTTATTGCTTTTGCAACTAAGAATGTGTAATGATTACTTATGGGGCTTGCTTGGGGTTCCTTCAGCTTCCCCCTTGCGTTGTGTCACATCTAGGCCTTAGGCTTGGGTCATGACAAACTTGGTATCAAAGCACTAGGTTGATAGATCCTCGGAGTCTAACACACCATGTTGATTAGAGTCTTATTCATGGTTATGAAGCGTGCCATGACTATGACTAGGAGGCTAAGAGATATTTTAAGAAATATTTCCCCTCTTTGTGTTCAATATTTTGCTAGTGAGTTGTAGGGTGTTTTCCCCCCTAACGATTATTCTTTGCTATGCTAGATCATGCCAAATACTAGAGTATAAAAGGCTAAAACTCTTGAGGAGCAACCTACCCATGGTGAGCTCTGGGATGCTCCTACTATGCTTGCCCAAGTGGTGGCGAACCAAGTCCAACAAGGGGCCCAAGCCCCTAATGCTACTACCCAGGGGCTAGGGTAAGACACTTCATGAGGGTGAATCCTTCGGTTTTCCATGGGTCAAAGGTGGATGAAGATCCACAAGAGTTCATTGATGAAATCTACAAAATCTTGAATATCATGAGATTTGGGCCAAATGAAAAGGTAGAGTTGGCAGCATACCAACTCAAAGGGGCAGCTCAAATTTGGTATGAGCAATGGAAGGGTGAGAAGGGGGTTGGTAATGTGGTCAAGGTGCAATTTCCAGAGGGGTTTTCGCGTCCCCCTCATGACGTGCCCCTATATATTTTGGGACTCTATTTTTTAGCTTCAGTCCAAGACTTTAAGTCTTGGACCTGCCTTCTTTAATCGATTTTTCCCTCTTTAGCTTAGGGAGGCAAAGTTGGTGGATTTTATGAACTTGAAACAAGAAGTTATGAGTTTGAGGGAGTATTCCCTCAAGTTTAATCAACTACCACAGTATGCTCCTTATTTGGTGGCCGATCCTAGATCTAGGATGAATAAGTTTGTGATGGGGTCTCTGACTTGGTAAGTGAAGAGTGCCGGTCCACCATACTAATTAGGGCCATGGACTTATCTTGGTTGATGACCTATTCCGAGCAAATAGAGGAGGAGAAATTGAGAAAGAGGAGGGTAAATTCCAAAAGGGTGCTAAATTTCATCAAGGCCAAGGGCCTCCTCATGTTACTAATAGGGGGCTTGCCAATGACTTTCCTAGGCCTCAAGGTTTTGGTGGGATGGCTCCACTTGAGGTGTGTCCTAGATATAGGAAGGGTCATAGTGATCCATGTTTGAAGGGTTCTAATGCATGATATGAATGTGGGGAGCTTGGTCATAAGAAGGTAGATTGTCAAAAGAATTATGGCAAGGTCCAGGGTGCTAATGCGGTCCCATTAGGGAGAGGTGGTCCTCAAGGTGATACCCCAAGGCACAATCAATTTTATGCTCTACATGGGAGTCAAGGGGTTGGTGAGGCCCCCGATGTTGTTACCAATATGTTGAAAATCTATGATTTTGATATGTATGTTTTGATTGATTTGGGTGCCACTCTTTCCTTTGTTACCCCTCTTCTTGATTAAAAGTTTCATGTTGTCCCCAAGTTGTTGTATGAGTTATATGAAGTGTCTACACCTATTGGCACCTCTATTGTTGCTTACAAAGTTTATAAGAGTTGCCCTATTTTCATTTTGCATAAGTTGGTGCCTTGTGATCTTGTTGAATTAGACCTGATGGACTTTAATATCTTTCTTGGGATGGATTAGTTGCATGCCTACTATGCTTTTAGTGATTGTAGAACCTGTAGGGTCAAGTTTCAATTTCCTAATGAACCCATCCTTGAGTATGAAAGTCAATATGTGGTTGTCAAGGGTAGATTCATTTCATGCATTAAAACCCATAAGTTGATTTCTAAGGGGTGTTTGTATCATCTTGTGAGGGTTAAGGATGTGTAGTCCAAAGTCCCTTCTATTGAGCCGATCCCCATTGTAAATGAGTTTCTTGTTGTCTTCACAAATGACCTTCCCCATATCCCCCCAAGAGGGAGATAGATCATGGCATAGATCTCTTTCCCAATACTCAACCTATCTCCATTCCCTCTTACCATATGGCCCTAGCGAAATTGAGGGAGTTAAAGGAATAATTGAAAGATTTGTTGGAGAAGGGATTTATTAGGCCTAGTCAATCACCTTGGGGTGCCCCAGTGTTGTTTGTGAAAAAGAAGGATGGGTCACTTAGAATGTGCATTGATTACCGGCAACTCAATAGGGTCACTA
>DF360524.1:100284-112742 GCA_000787875.1 Solanum virginianum
TTCTAGAATGCATATAATAGATATCCTCTTCCAAGAATCAATAACTTGTTTGGCCAATTGCAAGGGGCTAGCTTCTTCTCTACGATTGATCTTCAGTCTGGGTATCATAAAGTTAGGTTGAGGGAGTGTGATATTCCCAAGATGGTCTTCCAGACTAGATATGGGTATTATGAGTTTGTTGTGATGTCATTTGGGTTAACCAATGCGCCAGCCATCTTCATGGACCTAATGAATAGGTTCTTCAAACCTTACCTTGATTCCTTCGTGGTATGACATTTGGATCTACTCTCATAGAGAGAGAAGCATATAGGTCATTTGAGGGTTGTGTTGCAAAGATAGAGGGAGGACAGATTGTATGTTAAATATGATAAGTGTGAATTTTAGTTGAAGGAGGTTGCATTCTTGGGTCATAGTGGACCAACAAATGTGAGAGAAGCTTCCAAACCTTGAAGGATAGGCTTGTGTCTACTCCTATATTGTCACCATCGGATGGGCTTGAGGGTTTTGTTGTGTATTGTAATGCATCTAAAATTGGTTTAGTTTGTGTCCTTATGCACAATGGTAAGTCATAGATTATACTTCTAGAAAACTCAAGGTGCATGAAAGGAATTACCCCACCTATGTTCTAGAGTTTGCCGTTATTGTGTTTGCATTAAAGATTTGGCGTCATTACTTATACGAGGTGCATATGAATGGCTTCACCGATCATAAGAGCCTCCAATATGTCTTCACTCAAAAATTTGTCAATTTGAGACAAAGAAGGTGGCTAGAAGTTCTCAAAGATTATGACATGAGTGTGCATTATCATCAGTGTAAGGAAAATGTGGTGGTGGATGCTTTGAGTTGGGTGTCCATGGTTAGCCAAGTTCATGTGGATGGTGTTGATAGGGAGATGGCTAGGGAGGTGCATAGATTAGCTAGATTGGGGGTTAAGTTGGAGGAGGTTGGTGATGATGGTGTGGTTGTTTTTGATGGGTCTAAGTCTTCTTTGGTTGATAAGGTGATAGCAAAACATGATCTTGACTCTTCCTTGCTTGAATCAAAGGACTTGGTGAAAGAAGGCAAAGTAGAGGTTTTCTCCCAAGGGAGAGATGGTGCCCTTAGGTATCAAGGTAGGTTGTGTGCCTTGTGTTAATGGTTTGAGAGAGAAAATCCTTGATGAGGCCCATAATTCCTCTTATTCTATCCACCCCAGTTCCACCAAAATGTGTATGTGCCTTGTGTTGATAGTTTGAGGGAGAAGTTCCTTGATGAGGCCCATAATTCTTTTTATTCTGACTAACCAGGTTCCACCAAGCTGTATAGAGACTTGAGGGATGTGTATTGGTGGGGAGGCATAAAGAGGGACATTGCTAAGTTTGTTTCTAGTTGCCATAGTTGTCAACAAGTCAAAGTCGAAAATCAAAGGCCAGGTGGCCTAACTTAAGACATAGAGATCCCACTTGGAAGTGAGAGGTGATTAATATGGATTTTGTGTTTAGGTTTCCCAAGACTAGAAAAAGTTTTGACTCCATTTGGGTGGTGGTTGATAGGATGATAAAATCGGCTTAATTTCTACTGGTTAATACCACATATGGGGCTGAAGATTATGCCAGGTTGTACATCCATGAGTTAGTGAGGTTGCATGGAGTTCCTTTATCCATTATATTGGATTATGGTGCATAATTTACTTCACACTTTTTAAGGTCCTTTCAAAAGGGTCTTGTTACAAAAGTTCACCTTAGTACAGCCTTCCACCCTCAAACGGATGGCCAAGCTGAAAGGACAATTCAAACCCATGAAGATATGCTTAGGGCATGTGTATTGGAGTTAAGGGGTAATGTACTAACGCATACTCTATTCCTATATGATGTTACCATGTAAGAATCTGAGATCCCCTTGATCACCTTCCTCCACGTGGCTAGTACTATCTCTTAAGCAAGTTTGGTGAGTCCTCAACTCCGAGGACGATATCTTTGGTTCCCATATATGCAATAGACTCTCTTTACCTTATTGTATAGTTTTAACTATGAGGGTGAGCCCGAAAAGTTTTCTTGGCCCCCACTAAATTATAAGTTTAGAGGTGTTGTTGAACAAGTTATGTAATGATGTTATGAGCTTTGACTCTCTTGATTCTTGTAAGTTTAAAGCTATGATAGACTCCCTTAGTCCCTTTGCCCTTATTTTTATTCTCCTATTGTTATTTAATTGCTTCCGCAACCAAGGATGTGTAATAATATATTAAGAGGCTTGTTTGGGGTCCCATCGGGTTCCTCATTCGCCGTGTCATGCCTAGGCTCTAGGCTTGGGTCATGACATGATTGATAATTAGCCAAGGTTTCTACCAGTGAGCTAAGATAATATGCTAGTTGATATTGTGTTCGAGGTTATTTTCATATGGGTGAGCGTGGGTAGAGGTCATTGCTGGTAATATTCACAGATACATAGTCATTGTGTGGCCCCATGGATTTCGGTCTAAGGTTATCAACAGATATATATCATAGGACAGACATGTATCACAATTATTTGACATTGCATCCTATTATGTAAATCTCATGACATTCACTCTATCTCATATCATTCCTGCTTGATATTATATATCTATGGCTTATGAGATTTGACATCTATTGTACCATTTGACTTGTGTGTCAGCTGGATATTCTAAGATATGGTGTTAAGTGATGTGTTTACATTTATATTCTGTGATTATTATATATTATGTTGTGTTGGGACTTTCCTTAGTGCAGATTTATAGTTCGATGATTGATGTGTTGTCAAAATACATTACTTTTGATGCTTAAAACTTAGAATTTTGTGTGTTCTCAAAGCGATGTTAGTGGGTTTGATTTGTTTTATGTTAGTTTTTTAGGATTTTTTGATTTGGCACGATTTTGGGCTAAGTGTCTAGTTGCTGCTGTTTTTGCTAATCTACGACACTCTTTATGGGACGTGGAAGTTTCCTTGAGCTGTAAAGTGGGGTTCGTAGTGAGATCTAATAAAGGGGTGATTTCCTGAAGTTCTATCTATGAACTGTCAGATGAAGTCATGGAAAGTTGTACGAGTCATGGATGAGGTTCCATACCTTAAGGATCAGAAGTTGGGATTCTAAAAGTCATCAGAAGAAACACTATACGGGGTCATAAATATAAATATGACCCGTAGAAAGGTCTCATAGAAGTTGTGCCTAAATTTGAAGAATGAAGTCTATGAAGCCCCGATATGGGAGATAGAACTTATTACGACCCGTAGACTTGCTTGCATTGCCTGCAGAATTCAGTTTTCCTGTTTTGTTTTGGATTTGTATTTTAAGAACTATAAATAGATTTATTAGGTTATTTATAGAGGAAGAGAAAGAAGAATGAACAGAAACATTGAAAGAAACACTTGGAACATTATTTTGTGATCTTAATTCATACTTTGTGATTTCCATTGAAGAATTTGGACTTCGTGTTCTTAAATTCATCCTTCTAAGTGCTCAATTATGTTATTCTATATCATGATTCTTGCATCTACAATGAGTATGTCTAGTTAAATCCATAACTAGGGTTGTGGGAACCATGAAGAACTAACAATGTAAAATCAGATAATTCGTAATTTCTGGAAAGTGTGCATGCACATATTTATTAATTCTCTTCATTTTGATTGCTTTTTAATAGTGGCCAATGTTAGAACTCGCCTAGTTGTTACTGATTAGATCAAGGTAGTAATGAATGGGAAAATAGATTAATTGATAGGATTCAATCGATTTCTTCTTGTCTAATCAACTAAACTAGATCAAGGGGAGTTATATTGGAATAATAGGTGAGGGTTAGTAATGTCACTTTGCGGGGATCAAATCAAGTAGTGAAATTTACCCCTCGATCAAAGGGTTTGGCAAACTTAACTTATCATTCTGCATGCAACACACTAGAAAAGAATGCAATTATTTGGTAATACCAAGTAAGGAAATCATGGGGAATACAATACCCTAGTTACTCTTCTTACTAGTTTCACACACTTGTTTTAGTTTAGGATTACTTTCTGCAAATTACAAACCCCCCCCCCTTTTGAGAGAGAAGTAGGTTAATTGACCTGAATTCCTTGAAATTACTCTAAGATAGTTATAGTTTTGATTTCTTATGCTTATCTATCTTATTAGACTATTTCTATCTTACTCTTTTATTATTATGTTGAGTTGTTTAGGGTTTTGGCTGGCTTGCATTGGTGGATTAGGTGAGTACCATCACACCTAGATTTCAGGTCGTGAGATATAAGTAGTAAATCCATATCTTGAGCGCATAAATTATCATCGCTTGCTCCAAATCATGAGTAGGGTAGTTACGCTCGTGAACTCTCAATTGTTGGGAGGCATAAGCAACAACTCGATTGTGCTATATCAAAACACATCCCAAGTAGATACTGGGGGCATCATAATATACTGTGAACCCCTTCCCCTTAACTGGAAGAGTCAGAATGAGAGCGGTAGTATCTTTTGAGCCTTAGAAAGCATGACTCATACTCCTCTGACCACACAAAAGAGACATCATGGCAAGTCAATCGAGTCAACAGTGCAACAATATTGGAGAAACCCTCAACAAACAGCTTGTAATACCGGCTAAACCAACAAAGCTCCTGACCTCAGTAATAGATGTGGGCTTAGCCAATGGATGACCTCAGTCTTAGCCATATCCACCATAATGTAGTCCTTAGACATTACATACCCTAGAAATGCCATAGATTTTAACCAGAACTCACACTTAGAAAATATGGCATAAAGTCGGTGGCCCCTCAATGGCTAAAGCACAATCCTCAATTGCTGAACATGTAGCAACCCTCTTAGGAGGATGCCACTTCTTACAAGAAGAATTGTATAGTCATGCAAAGTCCATAAGAAGTATAATGTAGAAATATCAATCATATTCTAATTGTCGCATTAGGACAATTCAAGATAGTTAAAGAAATAAGATCTTGGCATTTAAAAATTCATTTGACCTCAATTTAACCAAATAAAGATTTTTTTTTCATGGTGGAACAACTATTCCAAAAATTTTAAGAAAATATTGTATGAAATTTCATCTGTTATTCCATACCATATAATTTATACTAAAAACTACTACGAACTCATGAGTAGCAAAGTTAGCTAGCTCATGCTTCGTGCGAATATTCCAAATCAAGTAATAATTCTATACATTATAAGATATACTTTGGCTCATCCCAAAACAACAAAATAGGTCACCAAAGTTAAGTCACCAAAGTGACCAACTAGCCACAGGAAGGATGATCATGAGGAGTTACGGTTCCTACATGGTAACATCATGGAGGCATAGAATATACGTTAGTACGTTTGAATATACTAAGTATGTGGGATGCAATATAACAAGAGGTAGGTAACATAATCAAAATGCATAAACATAGGCAATGGATAGTATAATAATAATATGGCATGCATGATTAATGCTTGAATTAAAATATTATTGTATAGAACATATTCTATATGTAGGAAGAGACCATCATCATAGACCAAGCAAATTAGCTCTTGGAATCCAAGGAATACCACCCTCTTGTGAAGTGATTAAGGAATCTACTCCTCAATTGGTAGATGGGCATACCACCCCCCAAAAAAGAGATTGAGGAATCTACCCCTCAATTGGTAGATAGGCATACCACCCCCCATCAAAATTGTCAAGGTATATACCCTTCTACATGGAAGACGGGTATACCACCCCCCATCAAAGTGGTCAAGGTATATATCCCTCAACATGGTAGATGGGTATACCACTCCCCCCCACCAAAGTGGCCAAGGTATATACCCCTCAAAATGGTAGATGGGCATACCACCCCCCATCAAAGTGGTCAAGGTATATATCCCTCAACATGGTAGATGGGTATACCACTCCCCCCCACCAAAGTGGCCAAGGTATATACCCCTCAAAATGGTAGATGGGCATACCACCCCCCATCAAAGTGGTCAAGGTATATATCCCTCAACATGGTAGATGGGTATACCACTCCCCCCCACCAAAGTGGCCAAGGTATATACCCCTCAAAATGGTAGATGGGCATACCACCCCCCATCAAAGTGGTTGAGGCATATCACCCCCTCAACTAGGTATGGTCAACTTATAACACTATAGACACTTTTCATGAAATCAACATCTAAATATATTACTTTTCTCATCATAAAGTCACTTGACTCATAGTTCATACAATAGATCATCAATAACTCAAGAAACCATAACCAGACATTTTATCAAACACTTGGTGGGTGTGAAGCTAGTTCCAGATCATGCAATTAAAGAGTGAAATCATGTGAGAAAATATAATGTAAGTCAACCCACCAACACTTGGTAACACCCTCATGCAAGATACATTGAAACCCCTCATCAAATTTCATCAAAGAACATAGGTTCATAGCTCAAAACATGCTTAAACAGTCTACATTTCTTGAAACCCAATCATAGTTTATATTCAATTCATAGTAAGGAGTACCTATAAATAAATCAACTTGAAAATATACAATTTAGAAAAAATGGTTGGGCACTATAAGCGAAAGGACCCAATGGTTGAAACACATACCTCAACTTTAGAGATTTCCTTGATGAAGGTTTGAATGAGAACTTGAAACTTGAGTGAATTTCTTGAGATCCTGAATGAGTTTGGGTCACTTGAACTTGGATGAAATAATCGGCTAAGTGGTAGAGATGGTTTTAGGGAATGTCTTGAATGATAGAGGTTGAAAAATGACTAAGTATAGGTGTTTTTATGCATAGGAAGGATTAGGCCCAAGACCCCAAAGCCTTAGGCAGAAATAAGAAAATTGGAAACATAATACACTGCTCCACAATGCCGACGGCTTCGCATTGCGGAGCCAACGCAGACTGCCATTGTTTGCGAAAACTTTAGAAAATTAAATTTTTCTATGGTTGCTCTAAAATTGGGGTTAGACCTATTTTCCACTCTATGTTTCCCCCTAATCAAGAATATGAAGTTAGATTTTTTATATGACATACGAATTTTGAGACATATGAAAATTATGATCATGGGCATTTTCGAGGCACATTTTTGGACACTCTTTGGGGCGTTTCAATATCTCCCCCTTGGGAACATTCATCCCCGATTGTCAAAAAAATGTATATAAGAAGAGTAATCATGAAGCAATTAGCCCCAATAAGAATTCAATATTGCAATTAAACACCATTTCCAAAAATCTCAACATAAGTGTCAAAATCACCATGAACTTGTCAACATAAAAATGAATCCATGCAAATGACATAACGGTTGATACATAAGACTTGAAATCACATAGGGGACTTTAATTAGTACCTTACGTTTGAGTAGAATGGAGGACCTTTAAGTAGACCTAATCATCAACCTTAAATTCAAGATCCCTTCTCCTCACATCGGCATAGGACTTTTGTCGACTTTGGGCTGCTTTCAGCCTTTCCCTTATCAACCTTACCTTATCCATGGCCTCTATAACCAGATCCAGACCTAACAAAGCCATCTTATCTATCTCAAACCATTTTGGGCTATTTTTGACCTTTCCCTTATCCACCCTACCTTCCTCATGGCCTTCATAACCAAATCTGGGCCTAACAACGCTATCTCCCCTACCTCAAACCATCCAATCAGAGACCTATAATGCCTACCATAAAGAGCCTCAAAAGGAGCCATATCAATGCTAGAATGATAACTGTTATTGTAAGAAAACTCAATGAGTGGAAGATGATTATCCCAACTACCTTTAAACTCCAAAACGTAAGCTTTAAGCATATCCTTAAGAGTTTGGAAAATTCTTTCAACTTGGCCATCCGTTTGAGGGTGAACGGTCGTACTAAGCTTAATCTTAGTACTAAGACCTCTTTGGAAGGACCTCTAAAGTGCAAAATGAATTGAGCACCATGATTCAAAATGATAGACAAAGGTACCCCATGTAATTTAACCAACTCGTGACTGTACAACTTAGCATAATCTTCAGCACCATATGTAGTCTTCACCGGTAGGAAATGAGCCGACTTTGTCATTCTATCAACCACAACCCAAATAGAATCAAAATGATTTCTAGTCATAGGCAACCCAACCATAAAATCCATGTTAATTTCCTCCCACTTCCAAGTAGGAATCTTTATATCTTGGGCTAGGTCACTCGGCCTTTGATGCTCAGCTTTAACTTGTTGGCAATTATGACAATCAGATATAAACTTCGCAATGTCTCTCTTTATACCGCCCCACCAAAATACTTCCCCCAAATCTCTATACATTTTTGTAGAACCGGGGTGAATAGAATAAGAGGAATTATGAGCATCATCTGAAACCTTCTCTCTCAAGTGATCAACATTGGGAACACACAAACTACCTTGGTACCTAAGGGCACCATCTCCTCCTAGGGAGAAAACCTCCACCTTACCATCTCTCACTAAGGCCTTCAACTCTAACAAGGTGGGGTCAAGATCTTGCTTTGCCTTTACCTCCTCAACCAATAAAGATTTAGAACCATTAATAACCATAATACCACCATTATCAACCTCTTCAAACCTAACCCCCAATCTAGCCAACCGATGAACCTCTCTAGCCACTTCCTTGCCACCATCATCAACATGAGCTAGGTTACCCATAGATACCTTACTTAAAGCATCAGCCACAACATTAGCCTTACTGGGTTGATAATGCACACTCATATCATAATATTTAAGAATCTCTAACCACATTTATTGTCTCAAGTGGAGATATTTTTGGGTGAGCACATACTGGAGAATCCTATGATCGGTGAACACATCATCATGGACCCCATACAAGTAATACGCCAAATCTTCAAAGCAAATACCAAGGCGGCCAATTCAAGATAATGGATAGATAATTCTTTTCATGTACTTTAAGTTGTCTAGAGGCATAGGCTATCACTTTACCCTTTTGGATCAACAACCTAAAAATATTCTTGAGGCATCACAATACACAACAAGCCCTTCCAACTCTTCTAGTAGAGACAAGCTAAAAGTGGAGATAAGCTTATCCTTCAAATTTTGGAAACTCTTTTCACACTCATCAATCCACACAAGTTTTGCCTTCTTTTGGGTCAACTTAGTCATGGGATAAGCAATAGAAGAGAAGTCATTCAGAAACCTTCGGTAGTAACCTGCTAAGCCTAAGAAACTTCTAATATCCGATAAAGTCAAAGGTCTAGGCCAATTTCTAATCACTTCCACCTTTTTAGGATCCACTATCACCCGACACCGCATGACCTAGGAAGGGAACCTCTTTCAACCAAATCTCATATTTCTCATATTTTGCATACAACTTCTCCTCCCTTAAGATTTATAACACCACCCTCAAATGGTTCACATGCTCCTTCTCACTATGGGAATAGATCAAGATATTATCTATAAATACCACCACAAATAAGTCAAGATAGGGTTTGAAACCCTATTAACAAGATCCATGAAGATAGCCGGTGCATTGGTCAACCCAAAAGACATAACCACAAATTTGTAGTGCCTCATATCTAGTCTAAAAGGTCATCTTAGGAGTGTCACACTCCCTCTCTTTGACATGGTGATAACCAGACCGAAGATCAATCTTAGAGAAGTGACTAGCCCCTTGAAGTTGGTCAAAAAGGTCATTTATCTTGGTGGAGGGTACCTATTCTTGATGGCGACTCTATTAAGTTGCCGGTAGTCAATACACATTCTAAGAGAACCATCTTTCTTCTTCACAAATAAAATTGGCGCACCCCAAGGTGATTGGCCAAGCATAATAATGTTAGAACCCGTATGTCCTTCATTGGAACGATTAGGAAAAGTTTGGGACCAAAAATAAAATTTTTGAAAGTTGGGAGATCATGAATTAATTAGGTGGTGCTCACATAAATTTGTGTTAAATTTTAATTGGAACACCACCTAAATTTGTGTTAAATTTAATTGGAACAACAAGATGAAGTGGGCCCATGGACAAGTGGCCAAGTATTGTATATATATAAGAGATGATCCCTTTATCTTCTTTTCATTAACACTTAGAAAAATAAGAGAAACAAAGCAAATGAAAAGTTGAAGAACTTCATGAACCTCTCGGCCAAGCAAGGGAAAAATTAAAAATCATTTCTAGCCTTTTCAAAAATTATTTATTGATGCAAACCTCCTATATTGAGGTCCCTAAGTAGCGTGGAAGTGTTATTGGAGTGATTAGCCCTCTATTTTCTCACCTTTGGAAACCCTATCCCACCTGTGGAATTGAAGAGGAAAGGTAAGATTTGATCTTGTTTTATGTGTTATAAAGGTTGTAAGCATGTTGTAGTATGTTAAAATGAAGGAAAATCATGAAATATGGAAGGTTAGAAGTTCTTGAAGCCGTGTGAGTAAGGTTGTGTTGTGTTCTGTTGGAACTATGAATTAATGCCTAGTTAGTATATTATGATCATTGTAGGGTGAAGGAATGATTGGAAATCATCCATATGTGTATGTTAGTATGCTAGCCAAATTTATGAATATTGTTAAGATGATGAAATAGAGAGCTATTATTGTGTATTGCCTCTCGAATTGATTATTGAAGTATGCTAGCCGAATTTATAAATATTGTTAATTATGAAAAAGAGAGCTATTATTGTGTATTGCCTTTCGGATTGGTTGTTAATGTTGCTAGGTCGTTGTTGTTGATGATTGATTTGACCAAGTTAAATTCTTGAGGTGGCCTATTTTCAGGGGAGGTGCTGCCCGAATTTCTATAGAATTAAGGACAAAATTAGAATTTAATGCCCAAGAAGTCTTTAGCTAATGTTTGGAAATTTATGACTTGTTTGTAGACTTTGGGCAACCCGAAGCATAATTGGACTTAGCTTGCCTTTGGATTATATTAGAGAGAATTTGAGGTATGTAGAGCAATCTTCCTTTTCGGCATGCCTTAGTTGAAATAGGTCATGATACGAGCCTCGAGGAAACTCTATTCTCGCAATCCGAGCATGTTTGTGATTTCCATTTGTTCCTTGGTATTCTTATGTTAATATGTCATAACATTGATCCTTATGTCTCTGGAATTTATAAGTTTCAAGGGGTATGTGAAAGTTGAATTGCTTTTAAGGAACTTATTCTTTAACGATTTTGAAACTATAAACGCCCATAACTTTTACCGAAAAGCTCAGATTGCTTTGAAATTCTCCAATTCAAGATAATGGATAGATAATTCTTTTCATGTACTTTAAGTTGTCTAGAGGCATAGGCTATCACTTTACCCTTTTGGATCAACAACCTAAAAATATTCTTGAGGCATCAGGGATGAGTATGTTCTCCATAGGCTGGGCCTGGTTGGGTCTCCACCCGTTCGTGAGTCCCGCGATGCCCTTTATGTAATTTTAGTAACTTTTGAAAGAATATATAATAATTGTTTTTTCGATTTCAAATATGGCTACTTTACTTATCTTTTGGATTTCTGACAAGGATTTTATGATATGATTTCTCACTACTCCGCTCCTGCCTACTATGATATCATTCACCGATTCCCGCCAGTTGGTTGTCGTGTGCATTATGATATACTCCGGTATTATGCTGTGTTTGGGTGAGTGCAGGGACGGCGATAGATAATGCCTTGGTCGCTTGGTTTTTCTATTGTGTTTGGCATTATGTTGTGTTTGGGTGAGTACAGGGACAGCGATACGTAATGTCTGGCTCACTTATGCTATTTCTGTGTTGTGATATTTGATGGGGATTCGGAGATTTAAAACTTTCTGGTGTTATGCTGCGTTATGGCGCCATTGACAGATGGGCGACCATATTTCCTGTGTCCTATGCATGATTTGTATGTTGAAAGTAAACTTGTTAATATTTTTGGATATGCATTTGCCTTCCATACTTTTTTTATTACTACTCAGATTTATATTCTGTATATTCTGCTTTGCATACTCGATACGTATTTTATATTGACCCCCCTTACCGATGTACAGTTTGGTGATACACCAGCTTAGGACACCCTTATGCTGTATGGAGTGCTCCCCCTGTTTCGAAGCCTACTTTGGTATACCCTTGTTTGTTATTTTTGCATATATTTATTCGAGGTTATGGCGAGGCCCTGTCCCATCCTATGATTCTGTCAGTATGTTTAGAGGTTTGTGGACATATATGTGTGAGTTGTGCCCAGTCTATTCGATGAGATTTGTGGGATATGTATGTTGGGCGGCTTTACCCGCCATGACAGCCTTGTCGACCCATATATATATATATATATATATATATATAGTCTTCTAATGTGTAGGGTTATTTTGGCATAGTCCGTAAAACAAAGAAAACTCTGCCCAATTTCTTTTTAAAAATATAAGTCATCTGTTTGTAACTCGGCTTTGTGATTGTGTTTGGGTGCCCAATTCAGGCACTAGTCACGGCCTACGGGGTTGGGTCATGACAAAAGTGGTATCAAAGCGGTTCATCCTCGAAATATCCACAGACCGTGTCTAGTAGAGTCTTGTTTATCGGTGTGTTGTGCACCACATCTATAAATAGGAGGCTACAGGACATTTAGGA
>DF360523.1:745-18553 GCA_000787875.1 Solanum virginianum
CCCTTTAACGCGAGACGCAAACACATTTAAAATTAGCACTAGTTTGAAAGTCCATATCATGTTTCATGCGTATAGTGTACTTACTTAGAATATGTGTGGGATGTTACAATGTTTTCACCGAGAAGGAACTTAACCTGAGGTAGAGTAGATGGCTTGAGTTTCTCAAGGACTATGACATTAGCATCCTCTACCATCTATGAAAAGCTAATGTAGTTGTTGCTGCTCTTAGCAGGTTATCCATTGGAAGCACCACCCATGTGGAGGTAGAGAAAAGAGAGTTAGCTAAGAAGGTTCACAAACTGGCATGACTAGGAGTTCAACTAGACGAATTGGCTAAAGGTGGAGTACTTATGCATAATGGGTCTACATCATCTCTAGTAGTAGAGGTGAAGGAGAAACAAGTCATGACCCAATTTATTACAATTGAAGGTGGATGTGCATAAGCAGAAGGTGATAGATTTCACCAAAGGGGGAGATGGAGTATTGAGGTACCAAGGCAGATTGTGTATTCTAAATGTTGATGGTGTTTGAGAGAGAATAATGAAAAAGGCCCATAATTCTAGATACTCCATCCATGCAGGGTCAAATAAGATGTACCATGACTTGAGAGAGATTTACTGATGGAGTGGAATGAAGAAAGATATTGCTGAGTTCGTTTCTAAGTGCTCGAATTGCCAATAAGTAAAAGTTGAACATCAAAGTCTATTTGGAGTAGTCCAGAATTTGAGATTCTAGAATGGAAATGGGAGATGATTTTGGTCTTTGTCACAGGTTTACTAAGGTCCCATAAGCAGCATAATTCGATTTGGGTAATAGTTGAAAGAATGACCGAATCTCCTCACTTCTTGGCAGTAAAGACAACTGACACTATAAAGGATTGTGATCGATTATACATAAGAGAGATTATTAGATTACATAGAGTCCTCTTATCTATCATCTTGAATAGAGGAGCCCAGTTCGCTGCTTAGTTTTTGAGGTCTTTCTAGAAATGTACAGGTTCAAAGGTGAACCTTACCACTATTTCCACCCATAGATCAATAACTAGGTAGAGCAAATAATTCAGACATTGGATGATATGTTGACTGCCTATGCCACTTATTTCAAAGGTATTTGGGATGACCACTTGCCTTTGATTGAGTTTGTCTACAACGGCTTCCATTCTAGTATTCAGATGGCCCCATATGAGGCACTCTATGGGAGGAGATATAAATAAATGATTGGATGGTTTGAGGTAGGTAAACTAGAATTGATTGGACTAGATTTGGTTCACCAAGCCATGGAGAAAGTAAAAATTATTCGAGAAAGGTTGAAGGCTCCAGAAAGTCTACAAAAATAGTACATCAATGTTAGAAGAAGAGACTTAGAGTTTGAGGTCGACAATTGGGTATATTTGAAGGTGTCACCTATGAAGGGCATAATGCAGTTTGGGAAGAAGGGAAAGCTGAGCCTGAGATATATTGACCCTTATCAAATTACAAAGAGATTGGGCAATGTGTCCTATGAGTTAGAGCTGCCACTAGAGTTAGCAGTGATCCATCCAGTCTTCCATATTTCCATGCTTAAAAAGTGTTTGGGAGACCCACAATTAGTTGTGCCCATTGACAGTATTGGAGTAAAAGATAGTTTGAGCTATGAGAAGATTCCCATCCAAATCCTTGATCGCTAGGTTCGCAAGTTAAAAAGCAAAGAGTTTCCATCTGTTAAGGTATTGTGGAGAAAGCAGCTTGTCAAAGAAGATACTTGGGAGGTGGAGGAGTATATGAAGGCCAAGTACCCTTATTTATTCCTGCCTACTGATGATGAGAGAGTTGATGGTAATCCTTTCCTTCTAAATTCTTGAATTTCTATTCCTTAAGTTTTCCTTCCATTCTGAGTTTGATTGATGATAGAGCTCTAGAGTCCGAGTGAGGATTAATTTGATGTGTGGACTATTTAATTGTTTTACTAGCTGAGTTTCTTGACTGATTGATTGAATGAGTAAGATGATAGTTGGTTGATTGTTAGAGTCCTTAGAGAGATTTGTGCCTTGACTATGTTTCCTAGGTGTCTCTTCATGCGAGGATGAATGATCCCATGGGGAATATAATGTAACACCTCTTAATTCTTTTCAAATAGTCTTAGTAGATGCATAGAGAAAATTGAGAAAAATGACTGAGAAAAATTGTTGAAAGATAAAACTACGAGGGCCATCTACAGTCCGTATAATGATCTACGACATGTAGAAGAGGCCCCGTAAAATCCTCATATGATTTGGTGAGATTTCCTATGTTTGAGGTCCATGTACGAGACAATATATGGCCCGTAAAATACTCCACAACCTGTAGATTATTTTCATGAGTTGGTGATCCTAAAATGAACTTTTTAGTATCTTGAATTATGATTTATTAGATGGTCCATAAAAACATTTAAGGCTTAGGGAAGAGGTTTTGTAGATTCTATGATAAATTCTAATAACTCAAACTGTTGGACCCCTCATCTATAAGAGGTTTTCTATGACCCGTAGAAAGGTGTACGACCCATAAACGGGGTTTTATAGAACCTGACAGTAGTTTTTAAGAAGGGTATTTTTGTCTATTCCTATCCCTTTTAATCAAATCCTTAGTCATTGTAGACTTAAATAAAGTCCAACAATAGAACCTTAAGTGTATTTTCACCATTCTTCATGCTTAAGAATTTCTTGAGAACATTACTGGAGGGAGAAGCACCAGGGTACCTAGTCGAAACACAAACATTGATTGAAGTTTGATTATTTCTTGTAGTTCCAAGTATGTAAGGCTTACTAAAGTATTGACCTACATTAATTCACATGCCCAACCACCTACTTGAGTCAAAAATTAAGAACAAAAGTTGAGTTTGCAAATCTTATTGTTCAAATACCGAATTGTCTACAATTACTTTACTTCTTATGATTATGAACTGAATAGCTAATGCATTACACTACTACTAATATGAGCTTGAAGTATAAATTTTGTGCATTCACATTATAAACCCAAATTGAATGATTTTATAAAACCTATACATGGATTGAGAATAGATTGGAGTTGATTGTCTGAGTTGAGTAAATTGAGCATGAGGAGCATATAGTATCATGAATGCAAGTCCATTGATGTATTTTTATTATGTTCCATGATGAGTCTAATTGATTAGTCTGAATGACCATTGGAGTCTGAGTGAAGCCTGATTAGTTTCTCTTGATTGATTGAGTTGATAATACACTGATATAAGCTGAGTTGAGGTAACCCAATGAGGTTGAGATTTGTGTTGATTTATTGAGTACTATTGAGATTTGAGTTGATTGATGAGTTGAGCATGTTTTAATCTTGGGAGAAGTATCGAGCACTAAGCTGGGAGTGAGTATGTCACGACCCAAGCCTAGGGCCCAGACGTGAAATGGCGAATGAGGAACCCAAAGGGACCCCAATCAAGCCTCTTAACATATCATTATACATCCTTGGTCGCAGAAGTGACAAAACAACAAGAAGAGATAGTAAAAACCGAACATGGGCCTAAGGGACATCTTTCATACCATAAAACATCAAAGAGACAAAGGGAATCAAAGCTCACAGCATCATTACATACTTGTCCAACAACATCTCTAAATATAGAACTTAGAGGGGGCTAAGAAAAGCAACCGGGCTTACCCTTATAATAATGACAATAGGTAAACCAAATATAAAGATGTAGTTTAAATATAAGCATAAGAGAAGATAGATATTATCCCTAATCTCGAGGACTCACCAAATCCTAACTTGAACAATCCATCTAACCACGTGGAGAAGAATCAATACGAGCTTCGATTCCTACATGGTAATATCATGTAGGCATAGAGTATGCGTTAGTATGTTTAAATATACTAAGTATGTAGGATGCATTGCAACAAAAGACAGACAACATAATCGGATTGCATAAACATAGGCAATTGATAGCATAATAACAATATGACATGTATGAATGATGCTTAAAGTAAAATCATGCTTTTATAGAACATAATACATGTGCAAGAAGAGACCATCATCATAGAGTTCATAATTTATCAAGGTACAAAACCCTTGATTGGTTGGTGTATCATCTCACCCTACTACCCATGGTGATTGAGGTACAAACCCCTCAATTGATTGTCGAGGTACAAACCCCTTAACATGACTGGTGGATTGTCGCACCCTACCACCCATGGTGATTGAGGTACAAACCCCTCAATTGATTGTCGAGGTACAAACCCCTTAACATGACTGGTGGATTGTCGCACCCTACCACCCATGGTGATTGAGGTACAAACCCCTCAATCGGGTTACCAAGGTACAAACCCCTTGATTGGTTGGCAGATCATCGAACCCTACCACCCATGGTGATTGAGGTACAAACTCCTCAACCTAGTTGTCAAGGTATAAATGCCTCGACATGGTTACCCGAGCTCTTAACCCCTCGAGTAGGGCATGGTCAAATTCAAACACTATATAGGAGAATATCATGTACATACATTCCTTTCATCATCATAAAGTCATTCAACTCATAAAGCATGCATTGGACCTTCAATTCCTCAAGAAACCATAACTGGACATTTTATCAGGAGAATATCATATACATACATTCCCTTCATTTTCATAAAGCCATTAAACTCATAAGGCATGCATTGGACCTTTAATTCCTCAAGAAATCATAACCGGACATATTATCAAATACTTGGTGGGTATGCAATGCTAGTGTAAAACTATGTAATTAAAGAGTGAATTCATGCAAGAAATCTTGAAGTAAATCATCCCACCAATACTTGGTAACACCATCATACAATATAAATCATAACCCTTCATCAAATCTGAAGATAGATATAAGATTCATAGCTCAAAACATGTATAAACTGTCATACTTTTACAAAATCCCGACATAGTTCATAGTCAAATTCATAATAGAAAACCCATATGTAAGACCAACTTAGAAACATGTATTTTAGGTAAAAAGAAAGCTTAGGCACCTTGGAAGAAAGGACCCAATGGTTGAAACCTGCATACCTTGGCATTGGAGAATTCCTTGAAGAAGATTTGAATGGAGTCTTGAAGCTTGGATGAATTCCTTAAGATTTGGAAGAGATTTAGACACTTGAATTTTGAGAGAAATATTAGTCTAAGGGTTTAAGAGCTACTGGGGAATGTCTTGAATGATATGAAGATGAAATATGGCTAAGTGTAGGTATTTTCACATATGGGAAGGATTAGGTCCAAGACCCAAAAACCTTGGACCGAAGTGGTAAACTGGCATATTTTTAACACTATGTCGCGCCCTTGGCGCGAATGCTCACTAGAAATCGCAATTTTGGGATTTTCGAATTTTGATACGGTTGCTCTAACATTAGGGTTAGACCTATCTCTCAATCAATTTTGCCCCTTGAACAAGAATATGAAGTCATATTTTTGATATCACACACCAATTTTAGGATATATGGAAATTATGATTCCGGGCACTTCCAAGGTACATTTTCGAGCACTTTTTAGGGTCATTTCAATATCTCCCCCTTGGGAACGATCATCCCCAAATGTCAAAGAAATGTACATAAGAAGAGCAATCATGAATAAATCAGCCCCAACAAGAATGCAATAAGACCTTTAAAACATCATTTTAAAAATATCAACACAAGTGTAAAAATCATCATGAACTTGTCAACATAAATATGAATACATGCAAATGACATAGGGGCTGAAACATAAGATTTTGAACAACAAAGAAATGGACTTGTCAACACCTTCATAAGCTTGATTAGAATGAAGGAGGTACGAATATTGCTTTTCCATGCGGGCTTTGGCTTCCCGAGGGACACTTTCGACTTGACGATTCTTCTAAAGGGCTTTGACGAACACCACATCCTTTTTAATCAACCTTTCCACCCTTCCATCCATTTTGTCCACCGGGACATTCTCCCAAGCCATCTTATCCTCCCAATGACCATAACCTTAAAGAGTTCTATAACACTTCAGTCACTATTACATCTCCTCAACCTACATGCATAAAGAACCCGAACGAACCATATCCCTATTTATAGGCAACTCCAATTCGCATGCAACCTTACCAATCCTTCTGAACACTCCATAAGAACCTAAAAACCATAAACTTAATTCCCTCTCTTGACAAAATGGATCACACTCTTCATGGGTGAAACATCTAAATAGACACAATCACCAAATTTAAATTCAAGATCCCTTTTCCTCACGTTGACATAGAAATTTTGATGACTTTGGGTTGTTTTCAACCTTTCCCTAACCGATTTCACCTTCTCCATAGCCTCCATAACCAGGTCCAGACCCAACAAAGCTATCACGCCCCTATCCCATTAAGGAGGATCGACACCCGTAGCCGATAAAGCTCGAGAGAACCAACCTGCACCTATGTACTTTCTATAAATATTAGAAGGTGTTTCTACACTCAACATGCCTTTAAGGAGGTAAACAGTAATAACAAGCCAAAAGGAAATGTATATGTCTAGGCTGTTGGGACCACATTGTCTAAAGTATGAGACATGACCACACTTTAATTTACATAGTCTACAAAGCCTCCAGATAAGGACAAATATCTAATAAGGGTCGGGATAGGCCCCGCCTCGACTGACTGTACAACACAAAAATGTGAGCTCTAGACATGCAAAGCCCTGAAACAACCTGGAGATTGTTAAGCACAGCTAGATATCCAGTACTTCTACTGGGGAGATCTATTAGCACCTGTACCTGCAGCATGAAATGCAGGTCCCCTATAGGGGATGTCAGTACGGGATAATGTACTGAATATATAAGGCAGAAAATACTGTATATGAATTAACAACTCAAATGAAACTATGCACTGGTGTATGATAAGAGACCACCCTTTAGTTACATTATGGGATCATGTACTTTATATTCATTATATCACTTTACCTTTACTGTAAAATCTGTGCGCAGCATGTACTGTAAATGACAAACTGATTAGTGATAAACTGTATCAGGTTCGTCCCTAGCTAGGCTCTTCCTTAGCCCCTTGGGCTACCCCCTGCGATAGGATCGTCCCTGGCTAGGTGATTCTTCCACCCCTCGAGCTACCACCTATCTATAAGTAATATACTTTACCTTTCAATTACGTTTGAGATGGTTCTTTTGGTGGTCATAATATTGGAGCTATAGAACTATGTAGGCAGCATATGACGTGTAGATAACCATACAAGACAATATGACAATGAAAAGAGTACGTTACACAAATAATGAAATGCATATGAGATGAATCAACTTATGGACACTATTTGGCAACAAGAATTCATGTACTTGGTATCCACGTATGTATGTAGATTTGAAAGTGACTATGTATGAAAGCATATGAACATGTGAAAGAGTGGAGACGCAGTGAATAGTCATGTCAGAGTTGGTAAGTGCCTTTATGTGCCAAGGAGGACTCTAGATTTCATGCCAAGTAGTACGAAAGCAAATAGCCTTACATACCTCGCTGTATGACCTTGCTATTACCTTGAGATAACTTTCCTTTCCTCCAATTATTTATCTACAACATAGTAAGTGATAAAACTAGCATTACCAGCTAACAAATACATCTAGGTAGCCAAATCTCAGAAAAAACAACACCCGGGCAGCAAGCGTGTAGTTATAAACCCGAGCGTATTCTTTCAACCCTTTCGTCCCTAATCGTATTATCTAGTACACATTCTTATACACACATCATGTGCAGCCTGTTTTAGTGTCACAACTGCCTTATAACAGCTTATAAAACAGAACACATAACAATTCTACACAACATACAAATGGGCGGCATAACATTACATCCCTTCGCTACATTTCGACGTCGACAATTCCAAACCTATCCCAACTTTAACCAAACTGTCCTCCACATATTTATACATAATAACAGCCTTAAAATAGTCTCAAAACAATACCAAAACAGTCATGAAGGATGTGAGACAATAGCCTACCATCCACCAACCCACAAGTTCCAATAACGAACACAATTACGATATCACATAAGAACTTACTTTTGCGGACTATAAAAGAATTGATACAGCCGTTATACATCATTACAGAACCAATACACATTAATAAGAGTAACATCCCTTCATAACCAACCCAACCAACAAGAGAAAAGCTTCCAAATAAACAATAAAAATGTACAATGACTTTCGGAACACAAGCTGTCCCACAATTTCAGCATATATCTAACCAACATAGTCCCTTGTTTTCAATGAGAAAACCATACTAAACATATAAGTAAACTTTCTTACCTTAGCCTTCAAGGTTTAGGTTTCCTTCAACAACCCTAGAGGGTTGTATGGCTGCTTTTTGAAGTGAAGAAAGGAGAGAAAAGATTTCCTTAAGAAAGCTGAAAAGTGTTCCAATGCTTAAATGAATGTAGGTAGTGTTTTGAGCCCTTTTTAAAAGGCCTATTGGCCGACTTACTCTTAAATTTTTGACCACATATTAGCATATATTAGTAGGCTGGTGATGCAGCAGCTTGACCATTACACTTGGGCTTAAATGGGTCACCAAGTTGATGGGCCTTGGCTGCCCATTTTCCAAATTAATCTTCACTTACTTTGGGCCCAATTAGTCAAGTGGATTGTAATGTATTTTGGCCCTTTTTATACCATTCTTGGGCTGACAATAAAGTCCATTTATAATGCTAAAACACAAGCCAAAGTCACACCCTTAACACAGACGTTCTTCATAATTAGAAGTGGACAAATTTGATATCGGGCCCTGTCTCCGTTTAACTAGCAAGTTTAAGCTAAGCAAGTAGGTGACTCACCTACTAGCTTCCGTACATGTAATGTGTGGGGTGTTACAAAAACCATTTGTACCACTTCAGACCACCCAACTGGTAATCTACAATGCCTAGCATAGAGGGCCTCAAAAGGAGCCATACCAATGCTAGAATGATAGCTATTTTTAGTCTCCTCAAGAACCTTCTTTCTCAAGTTATCCACACTAGGAACACATAACCTATATTAATAGCAAGGGTACCATCTCCCCCTTGGGAAAAAACCTCTACCCTGCCAATGCTCACCAAAGCCTTCAATTCTCACAAAGAGGGATTAAGATCTTGCTCTACTTCTACCTCATCAAATAAGGAAGATTTTTTAAACCACCATCAACCACAATTCCACCATAGTCAACCAGTGGACCTCCTTAGTAACCCTTTTGTTACCACTACTAACATGAACTAGGCTACCCATGGACACCCTACTCAATGCACCGACCATAACATTAGCCCTGCTGGGGTGGTAATGCCTACTCATATCATAATCTTTGAGGAGTTCTAACCACCTTCTTGTTACCCTCAATTCGCACCTATCATATTTAGCAAACAACCACCCATCTCCCAGAACTTGCAACTCTACCCCAAAATGATTTAGAATCTCTAAATAAATTGAGGCTCCATTACTAGAGGCCCCTACAAACATGCCAAGGTAGGTTTTTAAGACCATATTCATGAATCCCATAAACATAACTGACGCATTAGTGAAATAACCCCCGAAAATGTGCCTCGAAATGCCTGGAATTTTAAATTTCATACATATCAAAATTCATCCACTATTTCAAAAATCTGACTTCATTTTCATGATTAGGGGGATCAAAATTAGGTAAAAAAGGTCTAACCATAATTTAAGAGTGAAAGATTAGCAATTATGATTTTTTAAAAATATAATTTCCAGAGAGCAGTGAGTGCCGATTCCATAACGCGCGCTAGTGTATTTTTGTGACTGCTTTTTTTAGTTCATCTAAAATTTTCAATGTGTTGGCCTAAGTGTTCCCAAACGTGTTTTTTATCTATACTTAGCTAAATATCACCCTCATATCATCCTAAATATTTCCCAAAACTCACGTTAACTCTTAGCCATATTTTCAGTCCCCAAACTCAAGTCCCAAACACTCATCCCAAGTTAAGATTTTCCTTCAAAGGTTCTTCTTGAAGCTTCAAGTCTCCGTCTCTAATCTTCACCAAGTTCATCTCTATGCCAAGGTATGTGGGTTTCTTTTATGTGTTCCTTTCGCCCATGATACCCAAGCCTTCTTTTACTTAAATTGCATAATTTAAAGATTATTTGCAAATAGGTCTTAATTATTATGAAGTTCACTGCACACTATGTTAAAGCTATGTAAAGTTGTGACTATTTTGCTATATTTTCAACTATAAATCTTGGATCTATTGTAAGATTTGAGAAGAGGTTTTGATGTGTATTGCTTGATGGTGTTGCAAGGTGTTGATTGATGGTTTTACAATGGATTTTCTTACATTATTTCATCTTTAATTTTTATGCTTTTATACTACCACTTCACACCCTCTAAGTGTTTGATAAAATATCTGGATGTGGGTTCTTGAGGAATTGAAGGTCCAAAGCATGAGATATGATATGAATGACTATATAATGATAAAATGAGCTTATGTATATGATATACTCTATACAAAGTGTTGCATTAGACCATACTCAATCTAGGGGTACAAGAGCGCGTGTAACCATGTTAGGGGCTTAAACTCATCAACTATGTGTGGGGTTTATAATTTGTCACTACATTGATAAGGTGTGATTATCATCAAACATGTGAGGGGTTTATACCACACAACCACCAAGGGGTTTATACGTTGAATACCTCACTTGGTCTCTTCTTCACATATGATATCCTATATGAGCATAAGTTACTTAAGCATTGATAATATATGCCATATTGTTATATTATTCCTACTACTTAATACTATGTATTTTGATTATGCTGCCTACCTATTATTGCATTGTATCCTACATACATAGTAGATTCAAATGCACGAATGCATACTCTTGCCTATATGATATCACCTTGTAGGAACCGGAGCCCAAGTTGATCATCGTCCTCCACGTGGCAAGTTCGATGCTACTCAAGCTAGTTGGTGAGTCCTCTACTTTTGGGACTTTAGTCTACTCTCTCTCCTGTTATGTATTAAGACACTCTTCTTTATATTTTATTTGACTATGAGGGTGAGCCCAGTTACTTTGTCTTGGCTCCCGCTCTTATCTATGTAATTAAGGTGGTTATTGGACATGTTTGTATCTATGATATGAGTTGACTCTTGTCTCTTGATTGTGATATTGTTCAAGCCTTTTCCTTTAGGTGCGGTTTCCCTATTCTTTTATCTCTTGATGCTTGATTTATTATTTCCATGACCAATGATGTGTGATGATGCTCTAAAAGGCTTGCTTGGGGTCTTTTCAGGTTTCCCTTGCACTATGTCACATCTAGTCCCTAGGCTTGGGTTGTGAAAAGCTTAGTATCAGAGTACTAGGTTGATAGACCCTCGGAGTCCAACCCACCGCGTTGATTAGGGTCCTATGCATGGTTGTGAAGCACGCCATGACTATGAGTAGGAGGCTATGAGACATTTTAAGAAATGTTTTCCTTCTTCATATTCTATGTCGTGCTATAGAGTTGTAGTTAGTTTTTCTCCTAATGATTATTCTTTGCTATGCTAGATTATGCCAAACACTCAAGGATGAATGAATCAAACTCCCAAAGAGCAATATATTAATGATGAGCTCTGAGATGCTCTTACTATGCTTGCCTAATTGTTAGCCAACCAAGTCAATCAAGGGGCCCAAGCCCCTCATGCTACTATACTGGGAGCTAGGGTAAGAGACTTTATGAGGATGGATCCTCTGGTTTTCTATGGGTCAAAAGTGGATGAAGATCCATAAGAATTCATTGTGCGGTCTATAAAATCTTTAATATCATACGTATTGGTGTGAATAAAAAGGCAGAGTTGGCAGCGTACTAACTCAAAGTGGTAGCTCAAGTATGGTATGTTCAATGGAAGGGTGAGAAGGGGGTTGGTAATGTGGTGCTTTTGGAGGAGTTCAAATTGACTTTCCTTAAATAGGTTTCCCTTTAGAGCTTAAGGAAGCTAAGTTGGTAGAGTTTATGAACTTGAAATATGGTGCTATAAGCGTGAGAGAGTATGCCCTCAAATTTAATCAACATTCAAAGTATGCTCTTCATTTGGTGGCCGATCCTAGATCTAGGATAAATAAGTTCGTGATGGAGGTCTCCGACTTGGTAAGTGAAGAATGTTGGTCCACTACATTAATTAGTGACATGGACTTGTCTCGATTGATGACATATGCTAAGAAAATGGAGGAGGAAAAGATGAGGAAGAGAAGGGGGCATGAGGCCAAGAGGGCCCGATTTGAGGGCAAATTCCTAAAGGGTGCTAAATTTCATAAAGGCCAAGGTCCTCCTCGTGCTACTAATAGGGGGTTTGCTAATGACTTTCCTAGACCTCAAGGTGTTGGTGGGGTGGCTCCTATTGATGTGGGCCCTAAATGTGGAAGGAGCCATGGAGGCCCATGTTTGAAGGGTTCTAATACATACTATCAATGTGGGGAGTTTGGTCATAAGAAGGTAGATTGTCTAGGAAACCATGGCAAGATCCGGGATGCTAATATGGTACCATTGTGGAGAGCTGGTCCTCAAGTTGGTGCCCCAAGGAATAATTAATTTTATGCTCTACATGGAAGGCAAGGGGTTGTTGAGGTCCCCGATGTTGTTATTGGTATGTTGAAAAGCTTTGACTTTGATGTGTATGCTTTGATTGATCCAGGTGCCAGTCTTTCCTTTGTTACCCCTCTTGTTGCTAAAAAGTTCCATGTTATCCCCGAGTTGTTGCATGAGTCATATGAAGTGTCTACTCCTGTTGGTGCCTCTATTGTTGCTAGAAAAGTTTATAGAAGTTATTCTATTTGTATTTTGCATAAGTTGTTTCCTTGTGATCTTATTGAATTAGACATTGTAGATTTTGATGTCATACTTGGGATGGATTGGTTGCATGCCTACTATGCTTCTATTGATTGTAGAACCCGTAGGATCAAGTTTCAATTTCATAACGAACCCTTCCTTCAGTGGGAAAGTCAAGATATGGTGGTCAAGGGTAGATTTATTTCATGCATTAAAGCACGTAAGTTGATTTCTAAGGGGTGTTTGTATCATCTTGTGAGGGTTAAAGATGTGGAGTCCAAAGTCCCTTCCATTGAGTCGGTCCCTATTATAAATGAGTTTCTTGATGTCTTCCCAAACGACCTTCCTAGTGTCCCTCCAGAAAGGGAGATAGATTTTAGCATAGTTCTCCTTCCCGATGCTCAACCTATCTCCATTCCCCTTACCATATATCCCAGGTGGAGTTGAAGGAGTTAAAGGAGCAATTAAATGATTTGTTGGAAAAGGGATTTATTAGACCTAGTCAATCACCTTGGGGTGCTCCGGTGTTGTTTGTGAAAAAGAAGGATGGGTCAGTTAGAATGTGTATTGATTACTAGCAACTCAATAGGGTCACTATAAAGAATAGATATCCTCTTCTGAGAATTGATGATTTGTTTGGTTAGAATGTGTATTGACTACCGGCAACTCAATAGGGTCACTACAAATAATAGTTATCCTTTTCCAAGGATTGATGACTTGTTTGACCAATTATAAAGGGCTAGCTTCTTCTCTAAGATTGATCTTTAGTCTAAGTACCACCAAGTGAGGGTCAGGGAGTGTGATATTCCCAAGAAGGCCTTCCGAACTGGATATGGGCATTATGAATTTATTATGCTATCATTTGGGTTGACTAATACACCGGCCATCTTCATGGACCTAATGAATAGGATCTTCAAACCCTACCTAGATTCCTTTGTTGTGGTCTTTATTGATGATATATTGATCTATTCACATAGTAGGGAGAAGCATATGGATCATTTGAGGGTGGTGTTGCATAGATTGAGGAAGGAGAAATTGTATGCTAAATATGTAAGTGTGAAATTTGATTGAAGGAGGTTGCATTTTTGGGTCATGTAGTGTCAGGGGATGGTATAAAAGTGGACCCTAAGAAAACCTATGTGATTAGTAATTGGCCTAGACCATTGACCCCATCCAATATTAGGCAAATTTGGTGGCAGATGCTCTGAGTCAGGTGTCAATCGATAGCCTGCCCATGTTAAGGTGGTGATAGGGATATGGCCAGAAAGGTGCATAGATTGGCTAGATTGGGGGTTAGATTGGAAGAGGTGGGAGATGGTGTTATTGTTGTTGATGGTTCCAAATCTTTCTTGATTGATGAGGTGATAGCAAAACATGATCTCGACTCTTCCTTGCTTGAATTGAAGGCCTTAGTGAAAGAGGGCAAAGTAGAGGTTTTCTCCCAAGGGGGAGATGAGGCCCTTAGGTAGCAAAGTAGGTTGTGTGTGCCTTGAGTTGATGGTTTGAGGGAGACGATCCTTGATGATGCCCATAATTTATCTTATTCTATCCACCCCGGTTCCACCAAAATGTATAGATACTTGAGAGTTGTTTTGTTGGTGGGGAGGCATGAAGAGAGACATTGCCAAATTTATTTCTGGTTGCCATAGTTGTCAACAAGTCAAAGCTGAACATCAAAGGCCTGGTGGCCTAACGCAAGACAAAGAGATTCCCACTTGGAAGTGAGAGGTGATTAATATGGATTTTATGGTTGGGTTGCCCCAAATGAAAAGGTTTTGATTCCATTTGGGTAGTGGTTGATAGGATGACGAAATCTACTCATTTTCTACCAGTTAAGACCATATATGTGGCTGAAGTGTATACAAGGTTGTACATCCATGAGTTAGTGAGGTTGCATAGGGTTCCTTTGTCCATCATATCGGATTGTGGTTCACAATTCACTTCACACTTTTGGAGGTCCTTTCAAAGGGGTTTTGGTACAAAAGTCCATCGTAGTATGGCCTTTCACCCCCAAACCGATGGCCAAGCCGAAAGAACAATTCAAACACTTGAGGATATACTAAGGGCTTGTGTATGGAGTTGAGGGGTTTTTGGGATGACTATCTTCCTTTGATTGAATTCGCATACGACAATAGTTATCACTCTAGCATCGGTATGGCTCCTTTTGAGGCTCTTTATGGGAGATATTGTAAATCACCAGTTGGTTGGTTTGAGATTGGAGAGGTGGATTTATTGGGATCGGATCTGGTTATGGAAGCTTTTTAGAAGGTTAGGATGATTAGGGAAAGGTTGAAGATGGCCCAAAGTTGTCATAAATCTTATGCCGATGTGAGAAGAAGAGACCTTGAATTCAAAGTGGGTGATTGGGTTTATTTTAAGGGTTCTCCAATGAAAGGTGTGGTCCATTTTTGTATAAAGGGGAATTTGAGTCCAAGGTATTTTGGTCCTTATGAGGTAATAAAGAGGGTTGTCAAGGTATCTTGTGAATTGAAGTTGCCAAGTGAAATGAATTTGGTTCACCCGGTGTTCCATGTCTCTATACTGAGGAAATGTGTTGGTGATCCTAATGCTATTCTACATCTTGATGTTGTGGGTGTTTTTGAGGATAACATGACTTATAAGGAGCTTCCGGTTCAGAATCTAGATAGGCAAGTGAAGAGATTGAGGAACAAGGAGGCAACATCCGTTAAGGTCCTTTGGAGGAACCAACAAATCGAAAGTGCTACTTGAGAGGCCAAAATGGACATACAAAAGTGGTATCCTTACCTTTTCCACTCTACTCAAGCCTAAGGTTATTCTAAGTCCCCTATATGATTTCAAATCTTATGTTTCATGACCTATGTCATTCATATGCATTCCTTTTTAAGTAGGCAAGTTATGATAATTTTACACGAATGATGAGATTCTGAAAATGGTGTTTTAAATGTAATGTTGCATTTTAATTGGGGCTGATTTGTTTATGATTATGATTTTTGAAAGTGCAATTTCCAAAGAAAAATTAGCAATTATGATTTTTGAAAAGTGAAATTTCCAGAGAATAGTGCCCACCGCTTCCGCGACGCGCACTAGTGTATTTTTGTGACTGCTTTTTTTAGTTCGTTCAAAATTTTCTAAGTGTTAGGCCTAAGTATTCCCAAAGGTGTGTTTACCTATACTTAGCCAAATTTCACCCTCCTATCATCCTAGGAATTTCCCAAAACTCACTCAAACACTTAGTCATATTTTCATTCCCCAAACTCAAGTCCCAAACCCTCATCCCAACCTAAGATTTTCCTTCAAATGTTCTTCTACAAGCTTCAAGTCTCCATCTCCAATCATCACCAAATTCATCTCTAAGCCAAGATATGTTGGTTTCATTCATGGGTTCCTTTCACCCATGATACCTAAGCCTTCTTTTACTTAAATTGCTTTTTTTAAAGATGATTTACAAATGGGTCTTGGTTATTATGAAATTCACTGCACACTATGTTAAAACTACGTAAAGTTGTGACTGTTTTGCTATGTTTTGAGCTAAAAATCATGAATCTATTATAAAACTTGAGAAGGGATTTTGATTTATATATCTTGAGGGTGTTGTAAGGTATTAATTGATGGTTTTACAATGGATTTTCTTGCATGATTTCATCTTTAATTTGCATGGTTTCATACTACCACTTCACACCCTCTAACTGTTTGATAAAATGTCCAGATCGATGTGGGTTCTTAAGGAGTTACAGGTCCAAAACATGAGATATGATATGAATAACTATATAATGATGAAATGAGCTTACGTATATGATATACTCTATACAAAGTGTTGCATTAGACCATACCCAATTTGGGGGTATAAGAGCGCGGGTAACCATGTTGGGGGCTTAAACTCATCAACTATGTGTGGGGTTTATACTTCGTCACCGTGTTGATAAGGTGTGATTATCATCAACCATGTGAGGCGTTTATACCACAAAACCACATTGCATGTATTATTGCTATATTATGCCTATTGCTTAATGCTATTCATTTCGATTATAATGCCTACCTATTGTTGCATTGCATCCTACATACTTTGTATATTCAAACATACTAACACATACTGTTGCCTACATGATATCACCATGTAGGAATCGGAGCCCAACTTGATCATCCTCTACCACATGTCTAGTTTGGTGCTACTCAAGCTAGTTGGTGATTCCTCCACTTTGGGGACCCTAGTCTACTCTCTCCCTTGTTATGCATTAAGACACTCTTCTTTATGTTCTATTTGACTATGAGGATGATCCTGGTTGCTTTGTCTTGGCCCCTACTCTTAGCTATGTAGTAGAGGTGGTTGTTGGACTTGTTTGTATCTATGATATGAGTTGACTCTTGTCTCTTGATTATGACATTTTGCAAGCCTTTTCCCTTTGCCAGTTTCCCCATTCTTTTATCTCTTGATGCTTCATTTATTGTTTCGACAACCATGGATGTGTGATGATGCTCTAAGAGGCTTGCTTGGGGTCCCTTTGGGTTCCCCTTATGCCATGTCACATCTAGGCCCTAGGCTTGGGTCGTGATAATTAGTCAACCAACTAACCACACGATGACTCAAAATGCTCACTCCTAGCCTGAAAAGATACTTAGGGATATCACCTGCCCTCATCCTTACTTGGGGACAAAATTCGAGCCGAAGATCAATCATAGAGAAGTGGCTAGCCCATTGTAGTTGACCAAATATATCATCTATAACCATTATATTACACCTTACGAGTTCTACACTTATTGGAAATGTGATATCCATGCAGTCAAACTGCCCCAAGACCTCCAACCCATCAAGACAAATGCAACCAAGTTCACAAGACAAGACTCTATGCAATAAGAATAGGGGCAACCCTTGTAGACCTTCTTGTCATAACAAACTCATGTCACCATTCAGGACAAACATGAAACCTATTAACACAAAGGAATGACACAAGAAATAGCGATTCCCAGACCTATCAAATCACCCTACTCTAAACGTCGGTCACAACATTAGCCTTACTTAGGGTCAACTAAGTCATAGGAGATGTAATAGAAGAGAACCTATTCAAAAACTCCAGTAATAACCCGCTAAGCCCTAGAAGCTCCTAAGATC
>DF360523.1:18629-37057 GCA_000787875.1 Solanum virginianum
AGATCTGATGAAATCAAGGTCTAGGCGAACCATCGATCTCTTCCATCTTTTTAGGATCAATCTTAATACTATCCCCGACAACACACGACCAAGGAGGGCAACCTCTTGTAACCAAACTCGTACTTCTCATGCTTAGCATACAACTTCTCTTCCCTAAACTTTGTAGTACTACCCTCAAATAACTCACATAGTCCACCTTACTTGGGAAATAAACTAACATATCACAACCAAAACTACCATAAACCTAATGAAGAAGGGACTATAGACCCTATTCATGCAACTTATAGACATAGTCGGTGCACCAATCAAACCAAAAGATACTACCCCAACTTAAAATACCAGAAAGGACATTCACTAACTCATTGATCACCGGAAACAACTCAATAAGAATAACATAGGTTCGACACACCTAACTCTTACAAGATGACAAATGCAACCCTTAGGGATCAATTGTACCTTAAGATAAGAAACATACTCAACCCTTCACTACCACTTTACAATCCCCCACTTAAGGACGGATTTATTAGGGAGTTGGAATCTAATTCTACAGGCCCTGCAATCCAAGGGGACACATTATGCATACAACTAATCCACCCCATGTATGACATCAAAATCCACCACATCAACTCCAACAAGTCACAAGGCAAGACCTAATGCAATATGAACATGGAAAAATGCCTATGAACTATTTAGCAACAATATGCTCAACAAAAAGGGTAGACACCAAAGGTTCAAATAACAACTCGGGACATACAAGAAGCCCACTAGCAACAAAAAAGAATAATGAAAGAAATATTGGCAAACCCGACCTATCAATGTATGCACATCAAAGTCAAAAGAAACTTCAACATATCGATAACAACATCAGGTGTCATCCCTTCCTTGAGCCTCTTGATCAACATACCACCTTGTTCTAAAGGTTGATCACCCTTACATTGTCACAACCCAATCCTAGGGCCTAGACGTGACACGGAGCAAGAGGAACCCGAAGGGACCCAAGCAAGCCTCTTAACATATCATTACACATCCTTGGTCATGAAAGCAAGTAAAATACAATAACAATAAAATAAAATAGGGACAATGGGGCTAAAGGATAACTTCCATATCATAAACATCAAGAGTCAAGAGAGAGTCAAAGCTTATCGCATTAAACATTACATGTCCAACAACACCTCTACTACATAGATAAGATAGAGGGCCAAGACAAGCTACCAGGCTCACCCTTTTAGTTAACATTTACAAAACAAAGTAGTGTTAGAATATAACATGAAACAATAAGCAACGTCCCTGGAATGGAGGACTCACCAACAAGCTTGAAATAAGTCGTACTAGCCACGTGGAGGAGGATGATCAAGCGAGGCTCCAATTCCTACATGGTGACATCATGTAGGCATAGAGTATGCATTAGTACATTTGAATGTACTATGTATGTGGGATGCAATACAACAAGATATAAGTAACATAATTAAAATGCATAAGCATAGGCAATGAGTAGCATATACAATATGGCATGTATGTGAGATACTATGTAGTAAATCAAGCTTATATAGAACATAATATATGTGTGAGAAGAGACCACTATCATATTGGTGGATTATCGCACCCTACCATCCTTGATGATTGAGGTACCAATCCCATTAATTGGTTGGTGGATCATCACACCCTACCCTCCTTGGTGACCAAGGGACAAACCCCCCAACATAGTTATCAAGCTACAATCCCCCCGATATGGTTGGTGTATCATTGCACCTTAGCACCCTTGGTGACTGAGGTACAAACCCCCTGAGATGGTTACCCGGCGCGCAACCCCCAAGTAGGCATGGTCACATTCTAACACTATATAGAAAAAAATCATACATATGTTCATTTCATCATCATATAGTTATTCAACTCATAAGACATGCATAGAACCTTTAATTCCTCAAGAAATCATAATCTGGACATTTTATCAAATACTTGGCGGATGTGTAGTTCTAGTGTAAAACCATGCAATTCAAGAATGAAATCATGCTAGAAAACTCAATGTAAAATCATCAATAGATAATTGGTAACACCCTCAAGCAATATACATCAACACCCTTCATCAAATCTCAGAATGGACCTTAGATTCATAGCTTAAAACATGCTAAAACAACCATACTTTCATGAAACCCCAACATAGTGTTTAGTGAAATTTACAATAGATAAGACCTGTGAGAAAATCAACTTTAAATCATGCAATTTAGGGTAAAATAGATCTTAGGTATCATAGGTGAAAGGAACCCATGAAAGAAACCCATATACCTTGACTTTGAAGAATTCTTGAAGAAGATTGGTGATGGAGACTTGAAGCTTGAATGAGAACCTTGAAATCCGTATGAGTTTTGATACTTGAATTTAGGAGATGAAATATTGGCTAAGTGTTTGAGTGAGTATTTGGGAATTTATTGAATGATATGAGAGTGAAATCATGCTAAGGATAGGCCTTTTCACGCATGGGAACACTTAGACCCAAGACCCAACAGGACAATTTATGAGGAATATTGCAGAGTAAAAAGGGATTTAAACCCAATTCTAAGTCCTTTCTAAGTTTTTGAAAAAAGACTAGGGCTAAAGAGAAGAGAGGAGGAGCGAGGAACTAAGGAGTTCAAGGAGAATTCTTTGAGTTTAATTATCCAAAAGCATCAAACCAGGTATGTAAGGCTAAACTAAACCATAGGATTGTTCTCTCATGTGCCCCATTGATGGTAATAGAGGAGTTGAGAGTCCATGAGTCCCCATATATTTTTTTGAATACTTTCTTGATCATGTTCTTTAAAATTATATCTATTATATATATTTTCATATGTTGGTGATCATCATAAATCGTTTTTCTTGAATTGACTACTTTTTATGAGATATTGTATAAATCCTATATGTTGATTTATGAAAGTATGTGTGAATGAACCCAGGGATAGATTCTAGAGCTTTGACTTGAGTATGTTGATGGTAGTCTTGACATGAGTATGAGGCTGAATTAATTAAGCTTGATGATCTGATGAGTCTTCATATTTAAGTTCTTGATTTCTGTCGAAATGACTTTTTTTGAATGATAATCTGAGTCCATGAGTTCTCAATGAGAATTCAGTTAATTGAGATGAGCTAAAGTCCCTCAAAATAATAGAGAACTTTAGAGTTTGAGTTAATGAGATAATCAAAGTCTCCATGATACTGATTGAGTTGACGAGTGCCTTCATAAGGCTAATTGATATCAGGATGAATCTTATGAGCATTAATCTTGGGAGGTATATTGAGCACCAAAATGGGTAAGAGTGAGTCCCACTAGCACTCAGTAACTATTTCGCCAAGAGCAGGTGAGGATTGAACTATTACTTAACATGGTCCCCTCTTGAGATAAAGTGCATGAATGTAATAGAGGACTATAAAGGTTAGATCATTTGTGGATCAAAGGTGTTCCTTACCTGACAAGTATGGAATAGTTATGGCAACATCAATGGGATTTTGTACAATCACTAACTCATAAGTGATTCTTATAAGATAAGAGAAACTTCCAAAAAGTTCCCAGCTTGAGTACTCTGAGTTGAGTTGAGTAGAGTTCCATTGAGTTGAGTTGAGTTGATTGATGATGTTTGAATGGTTGATGGGTCATTTATCTATTATCTATTCTTGCTTTAGATAGACATTTGGCATTTTGATTGAGTATATTTTGAACTGATGTTATTACTATATTATTTTACTTATTTCTATTTCATTCAACCATTTTACTTACTCGTACAATCCACGTACTAACGTCCCCTTTAGACTGCAACATTTTATGATGCAGAGGTAGGTACTAGAGAACGTCAACATAAGTATCATTGAGGATCTGAGCATTTTAGCTGAGTTGGTGAGCCTCTTTTACTTCAGAGGATCGTCCTTTATTTTTATCTAGCTAGACAGAGTTAGACTTGAGTTAGCTTATTTTGTTTTGAGGTAGCCATGGGTCTATTATTGGCACCAACTGATAGTAATAGAGGCTTCATAGACTAGAGTTAAGTATTGATGTTGGGACTCTTTGAGCTAGTTTCTTTTGTACTAGCTTATTTACTTAAGATATTTGAGTTATAGATTACCCTTTGTTATCTTTAGTCTTCCGCTGAGTTTTCTAAGTTATATATTGAGTTAATGGATGTGATGAGGCTAAGTGGTTCGGTTGTGGATTAGCAATAGTCTCTAAGTGTTGGCCACATCTAGGATACCCTTCTAAGGTGTGACAAACTTAGTATTAGAGCACAGAGTTCAAGTATCCTAGAGAGTCTATAAAGTCGTGTCTAGCAGAGCCTTTTTTATGAGTGTGTTGTGCACCATACATTATAAATAGGAGGGTATAGGACATTACGAATGGTTACACTTCTTTCATGATCTGATTCATCAATAGAGTTAAAAGTTTATTAAAACTCTCTTCTAATTTGTATTCTATGCGATGCAGAATTGTGATCATGCCTCCCAGAAGATCCATCAGAGGTAGAGGATGTCCTGCTAGGTAAAATGTTAACCCAATCAAGCCTCAAGAACATGAGGAGCTTATGGATCCAGCTGCCCCTGTTGAGCAGTCCCCATAAGCTGAGGTTTCTAATGCTGAGCTTCACCAGGATATTCAAACTTTAACCCAGACTATCACAGTACCTACTGTAGGGGCGATGAGTAGGTAGAATACAAAGGACATAGCTAGAGTTCGAGAATTCTTGAGGATAAATTCTCCTGAGTTCACAGGGTCTTCATCTACAAAGCATCCTGAGAACTACGTGGAGGAACTTCAAAAGGTATTCCAGGTCATGCATATGGCTGATGCTGATAGAGTTGAACTAACTACCTACCAACTCAAGGGTGTGTCTAGACTATGGTATGATTAATAGAAAAAAGGTAGAGGAGAGAAAGCCCTATTACTAACTTGGGCAGTGCTCGAGGAGGCTTTCTTGGGGTGCTTCTTTCCAAGAGAATGAAGGGAGGCTAAGGTAAGAGAGTTCTTGAATTTGAAATAGGGCTCTATGACTGTGCAAGAGTATGGGTTGAAGTTAACTCAGCTATCTTGCTATGCAGCAGATATGGTTGTTGATATAAGAAGGAGGATGGGGATGCATGTTGATGGGCTGAACAAAGGGCCAAAGAAATATGGGAGAGAAACTATGCTTGGAGCCTCATAGACATCGAGAGGTTGATGACTTACATGTAACAAGCTAATGAGTAAAGATAGCATGACAGAGAAAAGTTCAGGAGTAAGAGAGCTAAGACATCCAGCCATAAGGTTGGCAAGAAAGAAAATATTTGCAAATGTTGATCAGGCCAGCACCATCATTTGTTAGTGCTCCTATGCCCAGAATAAGGAATGATAGAGATCTCAGAACTTTGGAGCCCAGGTATCTTAGTCATAGGCTAGTGTGGCTCAAGGTTCCCTAGGGTAAGCCATCATATGTTAAGTGTGGTAGATTACACTTGGGTAGATGTGGAGAGGTAAGTGATGATTGTTTCAAGTGTCGCCAAGTGAGTCACTTTCAGAGAGAGAGTCCAAAGAGGATTGATCAGGCTCAATCTTTTGTACTAGCCCCACAAGCCAGAGAAAATTAGAAAGGTGCTACATCAGGCATGAGCGAAGCTACAAACCATTTTGTTATGAGTAGTTGCCACGATCAGGAGAACTCCCCAGATGTTGTGATGAGTACTATTCAAGTCTTTACTCTTGATTGTTCTAATTTTATAGATCCTGGTGTCACATTGTCATTAGTGATTCCGTATGAGGCTAGTAGATTCAATAGAACCCCTAAGAGTCTTCATGAACCCTTTGATGTTTCTACTCCAGTGGGTGAGTCTATTCAAGCTAAGAGAATCTATAGAGCTTGTGTAGTGTCCAGCCATCATAAGGATGCTCTTGTTGATTTGGTTGAGTTAGAGATGACTAATTTTGGTGTGATCCTTGGCATGGATTGACATCATGCTTGTTATACCACTACTAATTGTAGAGCCCAAACTGTTAAGTTCCGAATCTCGAATAGGCAAGTTCTAGAATAGAATAATAATTTTGTTTCACCTAAGGGAAAGTTTATCTCCTACCTTAGGGCTAGAAAGCAAATTCCAAAGGTTATATCTACCACCTCATATGAGTTAAGTCTGATGATGTTAGTCTCCTACTCTTGAGTCAATCATGATTGTGAATGCGTTTCTTAAAGTGTTTTTTGAGGATCTGCCTAGAGTCCCTCCTGATAGGGAGATTAACTTTGGGATTGATGTTCTTCTTGATACCAAACCTCTCTTAATTCCACCTTATAGGTTGGGCCCCGCTGAGTTTAAAGAGCTAAAAGAGTAGTTGAGAGATTTGTTACCATCCTCGCTGAGTTTAAAGAGTTGAAAGAGCAATTGAAAGATTTATTAGAGAAGGGCTTTATCAGGCCGAGTGTTTCTCCTTCAGGTGCTCCTGTCCTATTTGTGTGAAAGAAATATGGGTCACTCAGAATGTGCATCGACTATAGGCAACTAAACAAGGTCAGGATAAAGAATAAATATCCTCTCCCCAGGATAGATGATCTATTTTACCAACTTTAGGGTACCTCTTGTTTCTCAAACATAGACCTCAGATTTGGCTACCATCAGTTGAAAATAAGGGAATGTGATATTCCAAAGACAGCCTTTAAGAGTAGATATGGCCACTTTGAGTTCTTGGTCATGTCATTTGGGTTGACAAATGCACCTGCAACCTTCACGGACTTGATGAATAGAGTGTTCAGACAATATCTTGATATGCTTTTGATCATGTTCATTAATGACATTTTGATGTATTCAAGAGATATGGAGGAGCATGCCAATCACCTCAAAGTTGCATTCCAAATGCTTAATGACAGCAAGTTATATGTAAAGTTCTCAAAATGTAAGTTTTGGCATAAGTTAGTGGCCTTCCTAGCATGTTGTTTGGAGTGATGTTATTCGAGTAGATACCCAAAGGATTGAAGGCAGTTAAGAACTGGCCCACACCGACCTCTCTAGTTGACATAAGAAGTTTCTTAGGGTTGACAGGCTACTACCGTAGATTTGTTGATGGATTTTCTTGAGTATCCACACCATTGACAAAATTGACACAGTTGAAGGTCAAATTTCAATAGTCTGAAGAATGTGAGAAGGGTTTCCAAGAGTTGAAGACTAGACTGAATACTGAACTAATTTTAACATTACCCAATGGGACAAAGAACTTTGTGATTTATTGTGATGTGTCAAGAGTTGGATTGGATTGTGTGCTCATTCAGAGAGGGAAAGTAATAGCCTATGCTTCCAGATAACTTATGTTTTATGAGAGGAACTATCCGACCTATGATCTTGAGTTGGCAGCGGTGGTGTTTGCTCTTAAAATCTAGTGCTACTACTTATATGGAGTGCATATGGATGTTTTCTCTGACCAAAACAGCTTGTATTATGTCTTCAGTAACAAAGAGCTCAACCTGCAAAAAAGGAGATAGTCAGAGTTACTCAAGGATTATGACATGAGCATTCTGTACCACTTAGGTAAAGCTAAGATTATTGTTGACACTCTTAACAGGTTGTCCATGGGTATTACAGCCATGTTGAGGAAGGAAAGAAGGAGCTAGCTAAGCAAGTGCATCGATTGGCTTGATTGGGAGTTCTTCTTGAAGAGAATGATGAGCGAGGACATAATGTTTAGAATGGGCCTACTTCATCTTTACTGGCAGAGGTGAAAGAAAAGCAAAACCATGATCTTGTCATACTTTAATTGAAGGAGGCTATCCACAGACAAAAAGTGATGGTCTTTCCCAAAGGGGGAGATGGAGTGTTGAGGTGCTAGAGTAGATTGTGAATTCCATATGTTGATGGTGTTTGATATAAAATCATGGCTGAAGCCCATAGCTCTAGATATTCCATTCATTATGGCTCTAGCAAGATGTATCATGATATGAGTGAAGTCTATTGGTGGAGCAGAACGAAGAGGAATATTGCAGAGTTTGTTTCCAAGTACCCGAATTGCCAATAAGTTAGAGTTGAGCATCAAAGACCATGTGGATTGGGACAAAACATTGAGAATCCTGAATAGAAGTAAGAGATGATCAACATGGACTTCATTACTGGTCAATCAAGGTCTCAAAAGCAACATAATTCATGATTCAATATGGGTGATCGTGGATAGGATGACCATATAGGCTCACTTTTTAGAAGTTAAGATAACACTATCATGACCCAACCCTAGGGCCTAGACGTGATACGGCCAATGGGAACCCGAAGGGACCCCAAACAATCGTCTTAGCATATCATTCACATATCCCTGGTCGCAGAAGCTATTAAAAATAACAAGAGAGTAAAAATAAGGGTAAAGGGACTAAGGGAAGTTTTAGATAACCATAGACAAATAAAAGTCAATAAGATAGCATAATTACATCACTTGTCCAACAACACCTCTAAACATAGACTTGATTGGGGGCCAAGACACTCTCCAAGCTCACCCTTATAGTAGCAAGAGTTCAACATAACGAAATAACATAAGCAAGAGTAGTATAGCTAGTGTCCCCAAACTTGAGGACTTACCAAAGCTTAGCTTCAAGATAACCCAACTAGCTACGTGGATGATGATCCTGAGGAGCTCCAGTTCCTACATGGTAACATCATGTAGGCGGCATAGAGTATGCATTAGTACATTCAAATGTACTAATTATGTAGGATGCAATGCAACAAAATATAGGCAACATAGTCAAAATGTATAATCATAAGCAAAGGATAGTACATTAACAACATGGCATGAATGATAAATGCTTGAACTAAAACTTGCTTATATAGAACATATTACATGTGTAGGAAGAGACCATCATCACAGACTAAGAAAACTAGTACTTGGAATCTGAGGCATGCCACTTCCTTGGAAGGCGATTGAGGTATCTACGCCTCAATTGGTAGTACGGTCATACTACTGCCCCGATAAGGCGATTGAGGTATCTACCCTCAACATGGTAGTACGAGCTTACCACCCCTTAACAAGATGATTGAAGTATATACCCCTCAACATGGTTGTATGAGCATACCACTCCCCGAAAAGGAAAATGAGGTATCTACCCCTCAACATGGTAGTACGGGCTTACCATCCCCTGAAAAGGCGATCGAAGTATATAGCCCTCAACATGGTAGTAGGGGCATAGCACCCCTGATAAGGTGGTTGAGGCATATCACCCCCTCAACAAGGTGTGGTCAACTTGCAATACCATACATATTTTTCATGAATTCATCGCATATATACATTCCTTTCATCATCATAAAGTCACTTGACTCATAAGCCATACAATAGATCATCAATAACACAAGAATCCGTAACTGGACATTTTATCAAACACTTGGTGGGTTTTCACAACCCAAACCTAGGGCCTAGACATAACCGGTAAATGGGGAACCCGAAGAAACCCCAAATAAGCCTCATAGCATATCATCATACATCCTTGGTTGCGGAAGCTAGATAATTCATCATAAGAAACATAAATAAGGGGAAATTGGACTATTGGAGAGAGACTTATATTTAAATCGATTGAATATCATAAGTAAGTCAAAGCTCAAGCATAATACATATTTTGTCAAACATCACCTCTAACATAGAACTTACCGAGGGCCAAGACAAGTAACCAGACTCAACCTCATAGTCAAAGTATAACAAAAAGGAAAGATAGTCTTTAATACATAGCATAAGAACATAGATATTGCCCTCGGACATGAGGACTGACCAACTAACTTGAATGGAAGCCACAAGCCATTTGGAGGAGGATGATGACCAAATGGAGCTCCGATTCCTACATGGTAACATCATGTAGGCATAAAGTATGCGTTAGTACATTTGAATGTACTAAGTATGTAGGATGCAATGCAGCAAGAGATAGGTAGCATAATAAAAATGTATAAACATGGAAAGGAAGCTTGGGCATCATGGGTGAAAGGAACCCACGAAAGAAACCCATATACCTTAGCTTTAGAGAACCTTTGAAAGAGATTGAAGATGGAGACTTGAAGCTTGAATGAATTCCTTGAACAAATCCTTAAGATTGGTCTTGAATTTAGGGACTTGAATTTAGGGTGAATTATGAGTCTAAGTGTTTGAGAGGATATTGGGAAATATTAAGGATGATATGAGGGTGAAATAAGGCTAAATATAGGTATTTTTACACATGGGGTGGACTTATACCCAAGTCTTAAAAGTGTTGGACCGAAAAATAAAACTAGACCATTTTTAACACATGTGCGTGTCGCCCAGGGAACGCGGAAACAGTTTTGTAAATTGCATTTTGCAATTTTTAACTTTTGCTATGGTTGCTTTAAATTTCAAGTTAGACTTATTTCCCACTCAATTTTACCCCCGAACAAGAATATGAAGTCAAATTTTTGAAATCACAAATGAATTTTTAGATATATTGAAATTACTATTCCTGGTATTTCTGAGGCATATTTTCGAGCACTTTTGGGGTCGTTTCAATATCTCCCCCTTGGGAACATTCGTCACTAATTGTCAAAGAAATGTACAAGAGAAAAGTAATCGTGAGGAGATTATCCCCAGCAAAAATACAATAATATACTTTAAAACACCATTTTCAAAATCTCAACATAATTGTCAAAATGGTCATGAAGTTGTCAACATAAACATCAGTGCATGCAATGACATATGGGCAGAAATAAAATATTTGGAATCATAAAAATGGACATGACGTATTATCATAAGGTTGATAGAATAGAAGAGATATAGATATTGCTTTTTCATGCTCGCACAGGCTCGTCGAGAGACACATACGAATAGACGACTCCACTAAAAAGGGCCTTGACAAACACCACATCATTATTCATTAACTCCTCCACTCATCCATCCACTCCTTCACCGGGACCTTTTCCAAAGTAATCTTATCCTCGACATAACCCACCATCTCAAAGAGTTCTATAGCACTAGAGCCACCAACACATCTTCTTAACCTAGAAATATGAAAAACCGAACAAGCCATAAGCATATCCCTAAGAAAATCCCATCCACATGCAACCTTACCAACTTCCTCTACACTCTAAAAGGGCTCACCACCATAAACTCATTTGTCAACTTTAACCATACCTATTCCACTTCTTGCCACGTACCACTATCTCCCGCTTGGGAGATAACCTCCACTCTACCATCTTTCCACCCAAAACATCCAACTCTAATAAGGCGGAATCAAGGCCTCGCTTAAACTAGACCTCCTCAACCAAAGAAGATTTAGAACCACCAAGAACACTATACTACCATTCTCAACTTCCCCCAACCTAACTTCCAATCTAACTAACCAATGGACCCCACTAGTCTCCTCCTTGCCACCATTATCCACACACACTAGGCTACTTAGAGCACCAACCACAACAATAGCCTTATCGGAGAAACTAATGCACATTCATACCATAATCCTTAAGGAGCTCTAACCACCTCCTTGTTACCCACCATTCACACTCGTCATATTTAACAAATAACCTCTCATTTCCCAAGACTTGCAACACTACCCCCCAAATGATTCACAAGCTCTAAATAAATCAATACTTCATTACTAGAGGTCACCGAAAACATGCCAAGGTAGGGTTGTAAGACCCTATTCATGAAACCCATAAACACAACCGATGCATAAACTAACCAAACAACTCCACCAATATTAATAATGTTCACTCTTACTCTGAAAATACACTTAGTGATATCACCTATGCTCACTCCTACTCTGAAAATACACTTAGGGTTATCACCTATCCTAATCCTCACTTGGTGACAACACCCAAACGAAAGATCAATCTTAGTTAAGTTACTAACCCATTGTAGTTTACCAAACAAATTGATCACCCCAACCAATCATATTACAACCTTACAGGTTCTACACTTATTGGAATCATGTTATGCAAGTAGTCCAAACTATCCCAAGACCTCCAACACATCAAGCTAAGTTCATCCAAGATCACAAAACAACACTTCTATGCAATAAGAACATGGGGTAACCCCTAGAGATCAATTGAACCTTAAGACAAGAATGGACCTACCTCTTTTGCTACCATTTCACAACCCCTCACTCAAAGATGGGTTCATTAGGGAATTAGAATCTAACTTTATGAGTCTTACCACCAAAAGAGACACAACATGCATGCAACTATTCCATTCCAAGTACAACATAAAAATTCACCACACCAACTCCAACAAATCACAAGGCAAAACCTAATGCAAGATGATCATGGAATAACACTTATAGACTTTCTAGCAACCAAAAAGAATAAAGAAAGACACAATGGCACACCAGCCTAAACAATGCACACACATCTAAGTCAAGGAAACTTTAACATACTGGTAGCAAAATCGAGCACCCCATCTACCTCTTGCCTCCTAACAGATCCAAGAAATCCAAAAACAGATGCAGATCAACCAAGCATTTACACCAAATAATATACATTATAAATACATGTTTTCGTCTTCGAGAACCCCATTGATCAACTTCACCACCCTTACCCTTGTTACGCTTACGAGGATAATCATTCATGTTATGACCCATATCCCCAAATCTATAACAAGAATCGGTACCTTTCAAGCATGGTCCGTCATGTCATCTACCATACCTTGGCCATCTAGCATAAGGCACCATAACATTTCTTTCCTTGGGACTCCGGAACTTTCCTTCAAAACGAGCCCTCTTAGCGTCCTTACCCCTTTTCTTCCTCTAATTGTTCAGCATAAGTCATCAAATAGGATAAATCCATGTCGCCAATCAACATAGCAAACCGACATTCCTCACTCACCAAGTCTGTGACACCCATCACATATTTATTCATCCTAGTCCTTGCATCAGACACCAATTGGGGAGCATATTTCAAAAGTTGAGTCAACTTGAGGGCATACTCTCTCACACTCATAGCACCTTGTTTCAAGTTCATGATCTCCACAAATTTAGCTTCTCTAAGCTGAAGTAGGAAGAATCGATTGAGAAAAGCTACCTTGAACTCCTCCCATAGAACACCATTACCATTTTCCTTCTCCCCCTTCCATGGATCATACCATATTTGGGCTTTCCCTTTAAGTTGGTATGCCGCCAACTCTGCCTTTTTGTTCGACCCAACACCCATGATAGTCAAAATCTTGTATAGCTTATCAATGAATTCTTGTAAATCTTCATCTATCTTTGACCTATAAAACATCGAAGCATTCATCCTCACGAAGTCCCTTACCCTAGCTCCCGGGGTAGTAGCATGAGGGGCTTGGGCCCCTTGGTTGACTTGGTTGGCCACAACTTCAGCAAGCATAGTGAGAGCATCCCGGAGCTCACCATTGGTAGGTTGCTCCTCAGGAGTTTAGGCCCTTATTGCACGAGTGTTAGGTATAGCATAGTAAAGAAAAATCATTAGGGGGAAAAACTTACTCTAATTCTATGGAAGAACTTAGAACATAAAGAAGGGAAACATTTCCTAAAATATCTCATAGCCTCCTACTCATAGTTGTGGTGCATAACACAACCATGAATAAGACTCTAATCAAGATAGTGTGTTGGACCCCAAGGATCTAACAACCTTGTGCTCTGATACTACCTTTGTCATGACCCAAGCCTAGGGCCTAGATGTGACCTGCAAATGAGGCACATGAAGGAACCCTAAACAAGCCTCATAGCATATCATCACACATCCTTGGTCGCAGAAGAAAGATAGTTTATCATAATAAAGATAAACAAGTGGAAATTGGGACTATGGGAGAGAGACTTATATTTAAATAGGTTGAATATCAGAAGTGAGTCAAAGCTCAATCATAATACTTACCGTGTCCAACAACACCTCTAACATAAAATGTAGAGGGGGCCAAGACAAACAACTGGGCTCACCCTTATAGTAAAAGTATACCAAAAGGGAAAGATAATCTTTAATACATAACATAAAAACATAGATATTGCCCACGGACAAGAAGACTCACTAACTAGCTTGAATGGAAGCCACTAGCCATATGAAAGAGGATGACGACCAAATAGAGCTCTGATTCATATAGGATAACATCATGTAAGCATAGAGTATGCGTTAGTACTTTTGAATGTACTAAGTATGTAGTATGCAATGCAACAAGAGATAGGTAGCATAATCGAAATGTATAAACATAGATAATGGATAGCATAGTAATGATATGACATGTATGAATGATGCTTAAAGTAAAATCATGATGATATAAATCATAATACATAAGTAGAAGGAGACTATCATCATAGACCAAGTAACTAGTGCTTAGAATCCAAGGTTTGGCACCCTTTTAGAGGGTGATCAAGGTATATACCCCTTAATCGGTAGATGAACATCATACCATTCATCAAGGTGGCCATGGTATCAACCCCTCAACATTGGTTAATGGACATCCCACCCTCCATTTAGGTGGTCAAGGCATCAACCCCTTGCCGATTAATGGACATCACATCCTCCAATTAGGTGGTCAAGGCATCAACCCCTTGCCGATTAATGGACATCACATCCTCCAATTAGGTGGCCAAGGTATCAACCCCTTCCTGATTAATGGACATCACATCCTCCAATTAGTTGGTCAAGGTATTAACCCCTTACTAGTTAATGGACATCACACCCTCCAATTAGGTGGTCAAGGTATCAACCCCTTAACAATGGTTGATGGACATCATACCCTCTACCAAGGCGTTCATCTTATAATAACATAGATACTTCTCCTAAACATAACTCATATAAATATTAATTTCATCATCATAAATTCATTCAACTTATAAGACATGCTTTGGACCTTCAATTCCTCAAGAAACCACACCCGAATATTTTATCAAACACTTAGAGGATGTGTAATGATAATGTAAAACCATGATATTCAAGAGTGAAATCTTGCTAGTAAATTCAGTGCACAAGCTTCAATAGATACTTGGTAACACCCTCAAGCAATAGACATCAAAACCCTTAACCAAACCTTTCAATAGATCTTAGATTCATAGTTCAAAACATGATAAAATAGTTACAATTTCATAGGCTCAAACATAGTGTGCAGTGATTTTCATTATGATCAAGACCCATGAATAAATCAACTTTAAATCATGTAATTTATAAAGAAAGGAAGCTTGGGCATCATGGGAGAAAGGAATCCATGAAAGAAACCCACATACCATAGCTTTGGAGAACCCTTGAAAGAGATTAGAGATGAAGACTTGAAGCATGAATGAATTCCTTGAACAAATCCTTAAGATTGGTCTTGAGTTTAGAGACTTGAATTTAGCGTAAAATATGAGTCTAAGTATTTGAGAGGATTTTGGCAAATATTAAGGATGATATGAGGGTGAAATAAGGTATCGGTATTTTCACGCATGTGAGGAGTTATGCCCAAGACTTAAAAGTCTTAGAAGAAAAAATAAAACTGGACCATTTTTAACACATGTGCCCGTTGCCCAAGAAGCGCGGAAATAGTTCTAGAGTTTTGCTACGGTTGCTCTAAAATTCGGGTTAGACCCATCCCCCACTCAATTTTGCCCCTAAACAAGGATATGAAGTCAGATTTTTGAAATAACGAATGGATTGTTAGATATATGAAACTTACAGTTTTAGGCATTTTCGAGGCACATTTTGGGCAATTTTTGGGTCGTTTCATAGGTGTGTAATGGTAGTTTAGAATCATGCAATTCAAGAGTGAAATTATGTGAGAAAATTTAATGTAAATCAGCCCACCAACACTTGGTAATACCATCATACAAGATACATTGAAACCCCTTTTCAAATCATATCATAGATCATAGATTCATAGCTGAAAACATGCTAAAATAGTCAACATTTTATGAAACCCCAACATAGTTAATAATCAAATTCATAATAAGAAATACCCATAGATAAATCAACTTGAAACATGCAATTTACTTAAAAAGGAAGGTTGGGTACCATGGGTGAAAGGACCCAATGGTTAAAACCCACATACCTAAAATTTGGAGATTTCCTTGATGAAGATTTAAATGAGAGCTTGAAGCTTAAATGAATTTTTTGAGATTCGAAATGAGTTTGGGATACTTCATTTTTGATGAAATATTTGACTAAGTGTTAGAGAGGGTTTTGGGAAATGTCTTGAATGATATGGGGTTGAAAAATTACTAAGTATAGGTGATTTTATGCATAGGAAGACTTTGGCCCAAGACCCCAAGGCCTTGGACAGAAACAAGAAAAACTGGAAACAAAATACACAGGTTTGCGCCCTAGCTGCATTACGCCAAGGGCTCGAATCCTTACTTTTTTGCATAATTTTTGGAATTTTTTTTGGCTACAGTTGCTCTAAATTCGGGGTTATACCCATTTTTCACTCAATTTTGCCCCCTGATCATGAATATGAAGTTATATTTTCAAAATCACTCATGAATTTTGAGATATAGGGAAATTACAGATATGGGCATTTCCAAGGCACTTTTGGGGTGTTTCAATATCTCCCCCTTGGAACTTTCATCCCCGAATGCTAAAGAAATGTACATAATGGACATGAATGCATGCAAATGACATAAGGGCTGAAACTTAAGACTTGAAATCACATAAAGGACTTAAAATTTGTACCTTAGGCTTGAGTAAAATGGAAGAGATAGGCATATCGCTTTTGCATGTCCGCCTCGGCTTCCCATATAGCACACTAACTTGTTTGTTTCTCTAAAGAACCTTGACGGAAGAACCATACTTGTTCCTCAACCTCTTCACTTGTCTATCCAAATTTTCTATCAGGACTTTTTCATAAGTCAAATTATCTTGAACAATACCCACCACATCTAGAGGCACAATAGCACTTGGGTCACTCACACACTTCCTCAACATAGACACATGGAAGACTAGATGAACCATATTCATATCATTTGGCAACTCCTACTCATAGGCCACCTTAGCAATCCTCCTCAACACTCTATAAGGACCCACAAATCTTGGACTTAATTTACCTTTTTTACCAAAATGAACCACACCCTTCATGGGTGAAACCTTCAAATAGACCAAATCACCAACTTTAAATTCAAGATCCCTTCTCCTCACATCGGCATAAGACTTTCGTCGACTTTGGGCGGTTTTCAATCTTTCACTAATCAATCTCACCTTCTTCCTTAAATTCAAGATCCCTTATCCTCATATCGGCCTAGAACTTTTGTCTACGTTGGGCTGTTTTCAATATCTCCCTTATAAAGCTCACCTTCTCCATGGCCTCTATAACCAAATTAGGGCCTATCATAGCTAGCTCTCCTACCTTAGACCATCCAACTAGAGACCTACAACGTCTAACATAGAAAGCCTCAAAAGAAGCCATACCAATGCTTGAATGATAACTATTGTTGTAAGCAAACTAATTAGTGGAAGTTGTTCATCCCAACTACCCTTAAATTCCAAAACACAAGCTCTAAGCATATCCTCAAGAGTTTGGATAGTTCTTTCGGCTTAGCTATCCATTTGAGGGTGGAAGGCCATACTAAGTTTAACTTTGGTACAAAGATCCCTTTGGAAAGGCCTCCAAATACGGCTTAGCTATCCATTTGAGGGTGAAAGGTCGTACTAAGCTTTACCTTGGTACTAAGAACTCTTTGGAAAGACCTCCGAAAGTGAGAAATGAGTTGAGCACCATGATCCAATATGATAGACAAAGGCACCCCATGCAATCTAATCAACTCATAAATATACAATTTGGCATAATCTTCGGCACCATAAGTATTTTCAACCGGTAGTAAATGAGCGAACTTTTTCATTCTATCAACCACAACCCAAATGGAATCTAAATGTTTTCTAGTCTTACGCAACCCCTTTGAGTTAGTAGGCTGCAAACTCCACTTTCTCCTCTTTCCTAACACCCATAATAGATAAAGTTTTGTACACTTCATTGATAAATTCTTGAGGATCCTCATCCACTTTAGACACATGGAACTCCGGTCGATACATTCTTGTGAAATCCCTCACCCCAGAAGCTAGAGTAGGAGCATGAGGGGCTTGGACCGCTTGGTTGATTTGATTAGTCATGGTATGGGCTAGCATGGCAATGGCTTCCCGGAACACTTCATGGGCCACTCCCCTATCTTGAGTACCTTGAGGGACGGGAGGGGCCAGTTTCTCTTTTAATGAATAAGCTTTTCTTCCTCTTAGAATGGCCATGATCTAGCATAGAAAAGAACATTCGTTAGAGGAAAGCCTTACCATAGCTTCTATAGCATGACATAGACCAAGAAGAAAGGAAATATTGCATAAAACGCCTCATAGGCTCTTGTTCATAGTTGAGGTGCACTTCACAACCATGAACTAGATGCTAATCGACACGGTGTGTTGGATTCCAAGGACCATTAACAACCTAGTAATCTGATACCAAGGTTGTCATAACCCAAGTCTAGGGCCTAGATGTGACACGATAAATATGAACCCGAAGGGACCCTAAACAAGCCTCTTAGCATATTATTTACACATCCTTGGTCGCGAAAGCAATT